>JAHHUM010001926.1:0-89296 GCA_036173005.1 Crenichthys baileyi | reverse complement strand
TGTTTCTTGCCATAATACAAATTCTAACAGTCTATTCAGTAGGACTATCAGCTGTGTACTGTATCCACCTCCTGCACAACACAACTGATGGTCCCAACCCCATTTATAAGGCTTGAAATCCACTTATTAAACCTGACAGGGCACACCAGTGAAGTGAAACCCATTTCAGGTGACTACCTCTTGAAGCTCATCAACAGAATGCCAAGGAGTGTGTAGCAGTAATCAAAGCAAAAGGTGGCTACTTTTGAAGAACCTAGAATATAAGACATATTTTCAGTTGTTTCACCCTTTTTGGTTCAGTATATAATTCCACATGTGTTAATTCATAGTTCTGATGAAGCTACAATATATATATATATATATATATATATATATATAATATATATATATATATATATATATATATATATTATATATATATATTAGTCAGAAGCAAAAAATAAAGAAACAACCAGAATGTCATGTTCAAGATGTTAGAATAATATACTTGTATGTATTGATATTGCACCAAGAAAATGAAAATAATAATTGTTTAGGTTTTGGATGAATTTGTTTCGTTCTGGGCAACAAAAGCTTTTGGGTAGAAACTGTGTTTCAATCTGTTTGTTCTCCTCTTTATTGCCCTGAAACACCTGGTAATGGCGGTTAGTTTCTCTCCATTGATTACTAGGAGCGCATTTGTTTTATTCATGTATTTATTTATTCATTATCCAAGAAGTCTCAGCAGAGAAGGCACTTCCTGCAAGAACTTCCTGAAGAAGTTCAGCCTGCCAAAGACAATGATGGTGCACTTCTACTCTGTCATCATTGAGTCCCTCCTCTCCTCCTCCGTCACCATCTGGTACGCTGCTGCCACCATCAGGGACCAGGGCAGGCTGCAGCGTAACATTCGCTCTGGAGGGAGGGTGACTGGCTGCAATCTTCCTTCTCTTCAGGAACTGCATGCCTCCAGGACTCAGAGGCGAGCAGGAAAGATTACAGCTGACCCCTCCCACCCTGGACACAAACTGTTTCAAACTCTCCCCTCTGGCAGGAGGCTGCGGTCCATTTGGACCAGAACCTCACGCCACAGAAACAGCTTCTTCCTGTCTGCAGCTAGCCTCATTAACAAGGTCCCGATCCCCCACTGACACTTTCCCCTTGCAAATCGTACGAATATCTCAGCCCATATCAATACTATTTCAGTTAATTCTAGATTGTTGTTATTCTAGACTGTAGTTTTTATATATTTTTCATATTTGCCACGATGCTCTATTTCTCTCATAACATTCCAACACAACATGTTTTTGACTACATATTTCCAAGTTTATTTGTATGTTTGTCTATGTGTAGCACCTTACCACCAAAGCAAATTCCTCGCACGTGTGAAACCTTACTTGGCAATAAAGTTCTTTCTGATTCAGATGTTTTTGTTACGTCCAATCACAGCGTCACACCTAGCAACAGGGTCAACCACCCCTCCTCACTAAGAGGACTCTCTGTCGTCTCCTCAGAGTCTCAGCAGAGAACTGAACCAATGAAGCTGAGACTCGTTGGCAGGAACGTTCAGGATAAGATAGGAACTCTGAGAGACTCTGAGGATCTTTGGGAATACGGACCCAGAAGATCTGCAGGTTAGTACAGTCAGCTGTAGTTTTAAATCTTTATTTAGCTCAAACTGCTGCCTATGCAATATCAGAACCAGGTACTGGTTCGCAGCTCCACTAAGTCTCACTGAGCTCTCTGTGATGTGCAGCTAATCCACACACCGAGGCGTCTAATGCATTGAGTGGTCTCAACTTTACTGCCTTGCCAAAGGGTAAGAAGACAGGCTAGGTGCTGGACCTCCAACCTTAGACAACAAGTTCAGTGCCACAACTGTGCATCTTCCTACAGGTCAGCCCAAGCTCCTTCATGTGATGGACCCAAAAACAGGACTTCTACAGTCGGATTATCCAGGGATTCTGAGTCGTCTACCAGCAGCTGGATTGCTCATCAGCGTTCTGATTCAGACTTCATGACACCCATCCAAACCTGACAGACCAGGATCACGTAGTAGCAATATATTATACTGTCGATGCAATCTGCTGGGTTCCTTAGTTAGAAAACATGTGTTGTGAATTGGCGTTATATAAATAAACTGAAATAAATTGACTTGATCAAGAGTCTAGACCTGAATCTATCCAGCTGCTGTCCTGGAGACTTGAATAAATAGGACCCACTTACAGGGTGAACCGGGATCACAGTGCAGAAGGTACGATAAAAACTGATCACTGATGAAGACATAATCAGCTTCAACACCGTCACCTGCTGTCTGGTTTGCGTCATTACAGTCAAAGAAAAACAACTTGAGTCCATAGACTTCCCCTGATCTGAACTGTGAGTAAAATATGATGGTACATTTCACACAAATTCAAACCGTTCTTCACCATTTAGCATCACTAGAAGTTAGCTGTTCTGATTGGCCCATGTGATCACACCGGTGAGCTCACCTCTCCATGAGCAGGTCCAGGAGCTCCCGAGGTTTACAAAAAGACCTGTAGGTGGTTAGAAAGGTCCGGACAAAGTTCGGATCTGTGGAAACATGACAGAAACTCATCAGACCAGACCCACATACACGGAGTCATTAACATGGAACTGGTCCAGTTTTTAGTTCTATAGCAGCAGTTCTGACCAGAAGAACTGGTTTGAGACCAGCTCCATAACCTAGCTTGTCTTTCAGACCTAAGAGATTTGTTTCCACCTTAGAACCCAATCAGCATGTCAAAGCAGAACCAAGAGCTTCTAATCTGGTGGGTTCTGGATCTCTCTACATAGCCAAGCTAAAGATCTCCTGAAACATACTAAATGCACAGCTGGTTCTGAAATCATCTGACCCCCAGCCCCATATCTACCTACCACTAAGTCATACACCAACAGATCACATCAGGTTCTGCTAGGAAAACAACCGCTTCAGAACTTAACTGAGAGGTCTGTCTTACCTGCGTACATATGGTAGGTGAGCCTCTCAATCAGTTTTAGAACAGTCCCTGCTTTGATGATGGGAATCCCAGACTTGGACTGGATGTTTTCCTCGAACACCACGTTCTCTTCAGAGTCAGGCTCGGCAAAGCTGTACTCCTCAGCCGACGGCAGCTTCATCTGCTCCTCCTTCTCCTGCAGCAGAGCTTTGTCCAGGATGCGCTCCAGCGTGCTGCGGTACTGCAGTGAGATCAGCGCCGCCATCCAGCCGTTCTTCTCTTCAGCAGACTTGGCAGCAAAGACCACGCTGTTCCCATCCTTCAGGATTATCTCGAAGGCGTGCCGGTATTCGCCCTCCTTGTCATCCTTGTCGTTGATCTGGACTTTGCGCATTAAGAACTTTTCTTTGAGGCGATACTCGGCCGTGGAGCCGGCGCCGGGCAGCCGTGGGGGCCCGTGGTTGGACTTGCAGCAGATCATGAGTCCGTCAAAAAGGAAGATGTGGCGCTCATGTTTGGCGCCAACACGAGTCAGCGTGCCTTCCATGATGAACTCGTTGCAGCACTGACCGATGTCTTTCCCCTCCCAGCCGTCAATGTTCTTCTGGATCTCATTCATCTTCCTGATGGCCAGGTGCTTTCCCTTCATCTGATGGCTGTAGAAACGACACGCTGACTCACTGAGGGGGAGGAGGAGAATGAAACGTCATGGTTAGAGCCGTCTCAGCTGTACCTCTACAGTAGAAGACCTAAAAACTACAACTACAACTCAACAATGCGCTGTAAACCAACTGTGGAAAATACATAACTGAAATAAGCAGTGAAAAGTTCAAATTTGCTTAGACGTTCTACTAACTCAAAAATGTTGAGTAAACATTTTATTTAATTTTAGTTAAAATAACTCAGATTTTTTGATTAAAAGTGCTGAGTTTTAAAATCGCTACATTTAATTTTTAGATTATGACATCATCCTTGTCAGATCAGACCAATATCAAATCAGATAATGGCAATTTAATATTAAAGTGACGCTAAACCCCAAATCAACATTTTTTGGAAATATACTGTATAAATTGGGCCTTCAGTGTGCTATCTTTATGTTACTGTGCAAAATTTGACATTTTCATGTAAACTTGTTTAATTCCGCAACATTTGTCTAAGTGCTGCCCTCTTTGGGTTGAACGGTGGCAACTGAAAAGAAGGACAAGTCGACGCCTTTCTTCACCACAGAGGACTTCAACAAACCTGAACAGAAATTGACTGTTTTGGAGATGAAACTCCATCAATTAGCAGTGAATACTGAGGTTAATATGGGGTCCAGCAATGATTCAACTCTGCCTGTGATCCCAAACAGTGACATCCAGCTCAACGACTCAGCCAGTAAACAGAACGCCGAGATTAAACCCACCGGCAGACCCTCCTGGCATGTTTTAGGCGCATGCCACAAAAAAACAAAAATCAAGGTCGGACGCTCTCACTGGAAGATTCTCAGCAATGAAATAAACATTAGAATGGCCAGAAAATTACAGAGGAAATGCCCGACTAGGTGCCCCAGGGAAAAGGATGGACTTCAACAGCGAGCTGCTGTCACCAAAGTCGATAGAAGTGAGACAGGATGGAAATAATGGAGTCTCTCCAGAAACAGACTTTGCTCCACTACAGAATGAAAACCAGGAACATGATCCAATCTTCTCACGAACAATAAAGGTCTGAGAACATACCTTCATCCTATAACAGTTTTCCCTAAGCTGGCCGAGAAAAAACCCGCCCCACATGGACCAAGAAACCGAAATAGTGGGCAACACAGCTGTGCGATGGGATTAAAAAACTCCTGCACAAGAAAAAAACACAGAAGTATGACTGGTACCAGTAACGTGGTGTCCGATATCTCAGAGAATATTCTTGCATCACAGAAAGAGCACCCGACTTAGAAAAAACCTAATTATTAACATGTTGGAGCCATGGATGACGTGCGATCAGAACAAATCAGAAGGACTGAAGGTGAGGCATTCACTCGTCTGCCTGAATTATTGGTGGGTCTTCAATATCAAGGTGTTCACTCAGGCGCACCAGAGTTATTTTCTGTGGAGATGAGATTTTTTTTTCGAGTATGACTTCTGATGAGTGTTAGAAGTGGTTGAAAAAAACATGTGCTAACTACATCTGTGAACTTCATCGACAACTTCAATATTTGGGGGAAAAAGAAACTCTTCAAGCAAGATGGTTCTGCTTGAAAAAGCCGGGAGCCAGACGTTTCACATCTAATCTCTTTTATTCAGGAAATCATCCGCCAGCAGCTTCGACCTTCAGACAGAGAACATGGAGTATCAAACAACAATAGATAACGCTGGCTCCTAACAGCTCCAAGCAGAGACAACGGTCAGTTGGCTGAGGAGAGAGAGAATTCATCACAAAAGTTCCCCTCCGAAAATCCACAGGAGAAAGGGGACCCCTATATATATGATTGTCACCCTCCCCCCAGACCCAGACCCAGACCGCACAGCAACCTCTCCAATCTCCCCACTGATGCCCGCTTTTGCTTTACTGGATTCTGATAACATGAAAGAGAGCTCTTAAGATCAGGGACCCAAACGGTTCTGACGTACTTCTCCATTCAAACACCCCCGTGGCCGGAGGATCCTGCTACTGAACCAACATCTTTAATAATGCCGCCAGAGCCCAACAACTCCAATTGAGCCTCACCTCCTCCTAATCAGGAATCACGTCTCTGTGATACAGTCCTGGCCCCAGTGGAAACTCTATCAGAAATGATCATGTCTAGGAAAAACTTGGGCCCCTAATAGGAGATAGTTGTAAAATCTCTGTGCTTAAACGTGACAGAAAGAACAAAGCTAAAAGGATAAGAGACAGTAATAAACAATCAAAAAGAGCCATAAACTGCCAGGTACAACTAGACACAGAGTTAATATCAGCAACTAAGTCATAGAAACTGGCTTTATTGAACATTAGATCTCTGTCAGGAAAATCATTTTTAATCAATGACTTCATTACTGACCACGATTTTGTTGTTCTGTTTTTAACAGAAACATGGTTACATGAATTTAATGAAGCTCCCATTCTGATAGAGTCGACGCCTCCAAAACTACAAATTTTCTTTGTGAGAGCAGACAGCAAAGAAAAAGGTGGAGGGGGGGGGCACTTTGTTTAAAGATTCACTAAAGTGTAAAAAGTATTTCTGGGCAGATTTGACTCATTTGAATATTTGGTTCTCCAGGTAAAAGAGGCCCGCGTCTGAACACAATGTTCTTGAATATTTACAGGCCTCCTAGGTCTCAAAACAAACTTTGTCAGTGATTTTGATGAGCTTTTATCTGTGATATGTGTTGATTCTGACTGTTTAATATTGTGGGAGACTTCAACATTCACATGGACAATCCTGAAGACAAGAAGTCCAATAGATCTATGTGACCCTCTTAGAAATGTTGGTTTGTACTCAACATGTAAAACAGCAAACGCACAAACAGGGACATTTTTGGACTTGATCAACCTCTAAGGGGTCTAAACATTTCCAAGGTGTCTGTAAACTGATGTTGCCCTATCTGAACCACTTTCTGTATTTTGAAAAAGCATCATCTCCAATGACTCAGGTTTGCCAAAGAGTGACATGATAAGAAAAACGCATCTTTAAGGACGGTGCTGGCTGAAACCTTCAACCAGATTTAACTCTTCTACCTCCACTTTTCCCTGTAACACTGTAGATGAGCTGGTAGAAAACTTTCATTCTAAAATTCTCAGACATCATTGATTCAATTGCTCCAATTAAAGTGAAAGTCGTTTCTGGGAAGAAAAAGTCTCCGTGGAGAAGTTCCTCCAACCAGTCAGAAGTGAAAAAAAGGAGTGTTTGCAAAGCTGAACGCAGGTGGAGAAAGACTGGACTCCAGGTTCACTATATTATCTATAAAGAGAGACTCCACAGATATAACCTACAACTGAAAAACTGCAAAGGAATCTTTCTTTGTCTCTGAGATCATCAGACAGAACATTAAAAATGCTCGTGGCATTTATTTTGCCACGGTCGACAGGTTAAACAAAACCTCCTGTAACTGTAGCATCTGAACTCCACCTTAACACAGGGACCTGCACAATGAATTAGCTAACTTCCTTCACTGGGAAAAAAAACCCAAAAGATCAGAGGGGCAGTCAGCTCACCCACATCAACTCCAGGACCAAAGTTGTCTCCAACTAGAAAACTGATTTGACAAAATGTCCCCAATTTTCACACCAAATAAACTACAAACAAACTTAGAAGAAATCGTACAGCAACTAAGCTCTTTCTTCCTGCTGTCTCCATGTTTTACCCACAGCTTTCCTTCAGAAAGCTTTGCCTGTAAATAACATCTGATTTAACTCAAAATTAATAAACACGTCCCGTTTTGTCAGGTGTTTTCCTTCCAGGGCCCTGAAAACAGCAATTATCAAACCTCTATTGAAAAAGAGCAACTTGGACAAGTCTGCTACTACAGAACTACAGGCCTATATCAAACCCTCCCCTTCATCAGTAAGATTATTGAAAAAAGCTGCGTTTCAACAGTTAAACAACTTCCTAACAATGACCAACCGCTTCGATGTCTTCCAGTCAGGCTTCCTGCTCACCACAGTACAGAGACTGCTCTTGTCAAGGTGTTCATGGACATCCGTATAAATGCAGACTGTGGAAGAACCACAGTGCTGGTATTATTGGACTTTAGTGACAGCTTTCAACACTGTTGATCACTCCATTTTATTAGAGCGCCTGGAAAACTGGGTCAGCCTTTCTGGTACAGCACTTAAATTGGTTTAAATCCTACTTGAAGGACAGGGATTTTGTGTCAGTAGGTAACTTTACATCAGAGACCAACAAAAATCACATGTGGCGTTCCCCAAGGGGTCCGTCCTTAGGGCCCCTCCTATTCAATATTACATGCTCCCCCTAACTCAGATTTAATAAACAACAACGTAAGTTATCATAACTATGCAGACCGACACCACAGCTATACGTTACGAAGTCACCAGGTGACTATGAACCATTCAAGGTAATGCGCTTAGAAGAAATCAATGCATGGATGGGCCAAAATGTCTTCAGCTGAATCAAACACAAAACTGAAGTAATAATCTTTGGACCAAAGGAAGAGCGTTTCTAAAAAGTTAGCACACAGCTTCAGTTAATACAGCTAGAAACCACCAGTCAGGCTAGAAACCTGGGTTGTAGTGATGGACTCAGACCTGAACTTCAGAGGCACATAAAGACAGTAACAAGGTCGGCCTTCTATCACCTAAAGAACATCTCCAGGATTAAAGGACTAATGTCTCAGCAGGACCTTGAAAAAACTTATTCATGCGTTCATCTTTAGAAATTTGTTACTGCAACGGTGTCTTCACAGGTCTGCCTAAAAAGGGATCAGACAGCTGCAGTTGATCCAGAACGCTGCTGCCTCACTAGAACTAAGAAAGTGGAGCACATCAGCCCGGTTCTAAAGTCCCTACACTGGCTCCCTGTAGCTCAGAGAATAGACTTTAAAATACTTCTGTTAGTCTATAAATCACTGAATGGCTTAGCACCAAAATACATTACAGACTTGTCAGTGAATCAACCACCCAGACCTCCCAGTTGCTTCAAATCAGGATTAAAAACTTATTTGTTTAGAGCGGCCTTTGACTGGGCCATCTAAACATCATTAGTTAAGTTTTCTTTCTTTCCTGCTAGCACTGATCGTAGCGTTTCATGCCTTATACCTTCGATCAGATGCTTTACTGGAGATAATATAAATCTACATGTAAATGTAAACTGCCTGAAAGTTGGTTACAGCTTTGAACGTTAGCTCATGTTAGCTATGATGCTGCTAACATCAGCCACTCAGAAACCGGGCCCGTTCTGCCCTCCACTGCCTCGGCAGCGCCGGCTTCTGAAATCACCGAGTCAGCGGCTCCACCTGATGAGGCTCAGACCCGCTGGGTTTCATAAAGCCTCCCTTAACCTCCAGTGACGAGGGGGGTGAAAAATCCTCCACCTCTAAAGATCCATCTGTGGGGAAACTACCAGCGTCGCTCTGCTCGCTCTCCATGGTTCAACATGTTAAATTAAGCTAGCAGGCATTTTCACTCTTTGCCACTGTGGCGGCATTTTTCTAAATTTGTCTGGGGGCGGGGTTATGCTTTTAATTCAAATCAATTTTATTTTATTTTTATATCCGGGTTAGATCCACTTTAAGCTGACGGATTAAATGTGCTAGACTGGCATACACAGACAAAACCAGTACACTGGGATAGTTTTAAAGAGCACTTCCGGTATTACCCCCACCGTTTTATTGTGCAATCTGCAGTCGAACAACAGAAGAGTGCCGTTCTGAGATGAAGGAAGCCGACCCATTCATATAATAAGTACTTTTTCCTTAGTTTTCATCTCAGGGCACTGCTGCATCTAATTTAAGTACTCAGCATAAAAGTGTTGTCAAGTCATGCTGCTAACTCTTGTTTTGATCGTATTACAATACCAAAAATGTACTGTCAAATTTCTTCTTGAACCGTACCGATCACCAGCACAGATTTCACTGATTACCAGCACTGATCAGCAGCAGACCAGCACCGAATGCACTGGTCAGCAGCGTTTATAATTTTTCACATAATGAAGCAGGTCTTGTTAAACATCTGAACAGTAGATCACCTGAGGTCAGGTGAGTGAAGGCATGGGCGATATGGACGTTTTTATATTTTTGTTTAAAGGATAAAGACGTTTTCCCATTTTAACAGGCTTCCACGCCCGTCACATAAACAGAAGTGATCGATATCAATAAACTGCACTCAGTAACTGCATTTAATCATATTTTTAAATGTATTGATAATCATTGATGGAACCAACAGTCAGGAAAACAGTTAAAGCAACAACTCTGACAATACAGCCCTCATTATTTGGAATTTATCATCCAGATGAATTCTTCTCTCAACAACGATAAACGAGCACGATGAACGCCCATCCCCAGGTGAGTGTGTCAGATGCTTAATTGGCTTGTTTTCTTTCTGGTGTGACATCATGATGAAGAGCTGCTGATGTCACATCTCACAGTGACGGCCATTCAGTCAAACCAAGTAAAATGTGACAGAATAACCTTTTAACTTTTTTTTTGCGGTGGATGTGAGCGGCCCGGTAATCCGTTTACAGATTAAACCCTGAAAGCTGCAACACACAGAACTCCAGCAGCATCAGGAACCATTTGATGTTTCTCCTCAAGCATCATCAGACGTCCGTCGATACAGTAAAAAAACAAATGGAATAAATGATTATTTCTCGAATGATAAGGATCCAGTTTTGGGTATCAGAGCTGCTGTTCAGTAAACTCTCTTAACATGTTTAAATGGATCCAACCTTCCTGTGTTGCTCCATCAGTACTGACAACTGTCCTGTCCTCCAATCATGCTACCACCACCGTGATTCATAATCGAGTTAGGTTTTGATGAAATGTTTTGGTTCCTCTGACCAGTAGCCTCCAGGCCCAAACAGCAGCAGTGCACACTGTTTCTGTTGTTCAGGATTCTCTGGTAGATTGGGTTAGCTTAAGCTGGGTAGGAATGCTGCTTTAGGCTTAGGCTGCTGAGGACCAGGTCAGGTCCTTCAGCAGCAGTTCTGTATGAGCTGTTCAGTCCATGGGGGCATCATCAGTCTTGTTCTTTCTCAGAGATCTTCTGGCCTTATTATTATTTTATTTAAAGCGCTTTACAAACCAAAAGGCAACTAATGTGCTGCACAGGTGAATAAAAAATACAAGATAAAAATTAGAAAAAAAAAAGCAATAAAATCAGCAATAAAAGGCTGCATGGTAGCTGGGAATCGGTATCAGTTCTCAATGGTACCAGTTTCCGGTACTTTTGTGTGTGTTTAAGTGGTAATAACTGTTAATTTGTTTAATAAGAAAATCCAAAAATGTTTCAATTTAACATATTTATTTCTCAATATATAAACTTTAATGAATGTATCAAAACAACATCCAGCAGTTTGTATTGTAACGTCTCAGATGTTTCAAACATTTCCTCTCCCATGTTGCTGCAGATGACCAGTCGCTAACGGAGGCAGGCGTACTACTATTATGATTGGAATAATTATTATTTATTATTAATTATTATTATAGTATAATGAAATCATGAGTTGAGGAGGCCAATATTGCATTAGTGAAACATTTTCGCATCACTAAATGAAGTTAATACGTTAACTTAGGTTTGGGAGCAGGGCCACGCCTTAACCACACCTCTAATTACCCAACTGTCTACTTATACCAAGTTCGCCCAACCTTAGTTACGTTCTTTCGACCCCACCCTCACTTACCCTCAAACCCTTCTCATCTCATCCCTCTTCCTTCCCTTCATCCCATCTTCTCATCCCTACTTCTTTATCCTCTTCTCTTTATTTTGCCAGTTCCATCTAGGGGGTCCTAAGGTGGCTCGGGACGGCCTCATCCTGAATACTGTACCCCCCACACTGAGTCTCTTCCTCCCAAGCCTTCAGATCCGTCTCCTCAGATGACCTCATCCTTACTTCCAGTTCTTCCATCTCTTTAACTTCTTACTTCAATAATCCTTTAAACTCATATCCTTGAGTCGTGGTCCTTGCTAGTGAATAGGTTCCACATATATTGAATGAAGATACTTTCTATTCACTAAAGCATATTGACCACCAGATGGGGCCCTTATAGCAGAATGGGTCCAGTCTGTAGCTCTGATGACATTCAGAAATCATCTCCTCGCTGCAATGAGAGCCACAGTTTAGGGGAACTTTCTATATCTGAGCAACATCTGGATGAGGCCGACCCATATGGCTGCCATGGCCCGGTTCAGGGATGATAAATACCCGACCTGTCAGTCAGCTCCTTCTGAGAAGCTCCGGTTGAAAGGACTGCAGGGTAGTGAGAACTGGAACTGGTACCGGAGACCCACGGTTCCTCCTGGTTCCCCTCTGGACCACTGAGGCCAGCTCCATGCAGAGCTCCAAGATGATTGTCCTGGACAATCTGAACCAGCAGATGAGCCATGCATCATCTGGTACCAGCAGGTCAGGAGGATCTCTGACTTCTTCCATTGGTGATGTCCTCCAGCTGAACCAAAGCTGCCATCGTTCCACAGTTAGGAGCAACTTTAGCAGCTATTTAGGGACATGTCTGATTGTCCTTCCAGCTTCTCCCCCTTAGGAGTCATCAAACCTGACTTGTTAGGAGTTTAATCTGCTGATCCGGACACCGTTTTCTTCTCAGTTGAGAATTAGTGTCCCTCAGATGATTCTCATGCATTTTCTGCCCCTCAGCGCTCAGACTGATGAGCATTTCCATCTACAGGTGACAGAAACAGAGGATGTTTCACAGTTTCCATTCAACTGAGGTTGTTTCCATCATTTTCTGATGTTTGTTACGTTATTGAGGCTGAATGTGATTCAGTTTCATCGCTCTGGTTTAAACCATAAAAGCTCATGATGGGACATCTGGTTTGATGCTCCATGAATTAAACTGGATGGAGTCATATTTCAGTGGGTTTAGGGGAGGTTCAGTTCTCTGTGGTTTATTAGAAGTCAATTGATAAAGTTTGCGTGACTGCTGCACATTTTCATGCAACGTTTATTTTTGTACAAGACGAGTTGTGCGTAAAACATTGTGCCACAAGGTTTTTGTGCGTACGCACGATTCGTACATGAGGCCCCAGGTCTGGTCTGCGGGTCCTGCTGTTGAGTTTTTAAAAGAGATTTAAAATTATTGAAACTTCAGGAAGACCTCACAGACAGAAACAAACTGAACCTAGAAGCTGCAGACTGAAAAAGCTCAGTCACCCTGCTCCTGACTCAAGTCTTAGGAACATCCATACTCTTCAAAAGCCTCTCTGCTGACTGGGATCTGCAGGATTTTAATGGAAGACACACCTAGATGTTGCCACATGAAAATTGAATGACACATTACATTTCTGGAGAATGGACCCCAGAGGGAGCAGGTGCAATCAGAATAAAATAGGACATAATATGGAGCCTTGAGGTACCCTGTGTTTAAGAGGAGCAATGGAGGACAAAAGCTGTCCCAACGGAACAGAGAAACCTCTACTGGATAAATACACTATGTTGCCAAAAGTATTGGGTCCCACCACCAGATCAATGAATTCTGGTGTTCCAGCCACTTCCATGGCTGCAGGTGTGGAGAACCTTGACTGGCCTGCAGAGGACTGACCTTTGGGATGAATTAGAGCAAAGGCTGCCCAAAATCATTGTTTAGAGGTTGGAGAGGGCCACGCCGCGCTTGTGCCACTAGGAACTGAGGAGAGGTCCACCGCTGCTCCAGGAACCATAGTCAGGATCCAGCGTGTGGAATAAAAACAGCTCCCAAAAGGTTGGGGATCCACTGCAGTCGACCTCCGAAGAGCCTTTATCCGGACCAAACCACCACCTCCCCGTCTCCCTGGATGCTTTCTCCACGAAATGCAGAAAGGTGTGCAACGCAGGTGAGCTGGTATATCAGTAAGATAAGGGGGGTGAGAGTTGAAGGAATTGTCCTTAGATTTCTACCTTAAAAAAAGACTGATGGTGGTGTCAGATGTCTAAAAGGGAATGGGGATGATGAACCTGGAGAGCAGACACATCAGACCAGCTAATTAAAAACGAAAAATAAAATAAAGACCAGGCCTGACAGATGGCAGGCTGCACATGCTGGCGCCATCTTGATTTCAGACTCGCCGCAGTAGTGGTGAGTCTGCACCAGCACCGACTAGAAGGTCTGGTCCAGGTTTATTAGTAAAAACTAGGAATGAACTTCCTCCAGGTGTTCAAAACACATCTGAATCTGATTCTGATCCAGATAACCTGAAGTTTCCACCAGTCCGAGCATTCCAAAGCATTCAGTGTGAATCCCTTCAGAACATCAGGGAAGGTTTTCATTTGTTTTATTAACCAGATAATCCTTAGGCAGAAACACGCCGCCCCACATCTTAAATAGGAAACCTATTAAAACCTGTTGGATTTTCAGGACTACCTTGCAGCACATTATAAATGGCTAATAATGACTATAACTATTAGCGGCCCGCCACCAGCTTTGTGGGTCGAGGGAGGGATGAAGTGATGGCGCACGGTCTGTGTGACCAGCCAGCGGTTGGACTCCGGTGAGAGGAGAAAGAAGGTGAGATTTATCATCTGAAGCATTAGTTCAGCTAACAGCAGCAGTTCCTCCTGCACTAATAGGGACACTTCTGATTGGATCATCACCACACTTCCCGTTGTCCAACGCCAGCAGCTGATTAAGATATCGCCATCTCCACCTGTGGTCCATGAATGGACAGAGGCAACTCAGGGCCATCTTGACTTTGTTGTTCTGACCGAGGGCATTGATCAACTGATCAAATGAGCTGATCCGATGCACTGATCTTCATCAGTGTGAGACCTCCATGAAAGCAGGAGTGTTGTCAACAGCACACAGCGGAAAGACATCAGCAATGACCCGAGAGAAGCAACTGTTGCTGCTCATCGACCTGGGAAGGGTCATCAGGTCATCTCCAGACTACCTGAAGTCCATCGAGCTACAGAGAGAAAGATTATTTCCAGGAGGAAAACATTTCAGACAGCTGCCGATCTTCCCAGGACTGGACATCCTGCAGATTCAGCCCAAGCCTCAGTTAGCAGGTTAAAGGTCATGACAGGGCAGTTAGAAAAACAGTGATTGATCCAAGAAAAAATTAGGAACTCGGGATCTTCAAATCACACTTCAGCCATGATTCATCACGAATATGAGTGATAAACATTTTATAACAACATCTGACCCTGTTGATTTAAATGGAGTTAAACCCCTCACCCCTACAGACATTAACACAGAGCAAGACAACATGAAGCGACCTACGTCCTCATCTCCACCCGCCCATCTGTCCTCCACCTCGTCTTTGTCTCGTCCGTGATCCAAGTCTGAAACGTTATGGAACAGCAGCAGGTTTTCCTCTCTGCTCCCTTGAGCTCTCTCTTTTAACTGAGAACAATAAGCTGCATGAAAGCTCCGCCCAGAGGCTGCCGCCACTTCCTGTGAACATCGGTACCACCCTGCCCCCACCTGCGACCGACCCCCCAGTTTATTTTGATCCAACGGGAAACACAGAGGATGGGAGGAGCCCCGCTCACTGTTTTGCTGCAGATACTGAAGCTGTTACTGAGTTCTGCTCAGCTGGAATTAGCTCTCTGGTTCTGCCCGGGGTGTTGGCTCTGTATGACCTCAGCTGGAGTGGTTTTAACCAGAACCACTCAGAGATCTGGTTTCAGACAGAACTGTGACTCTCTCATTTGATTGTCACATGCTGATGTTTCGGTTCCTACGTGTCAGTTAGTTTGTGGGCCTTCTGTCAGCTCGGCCTTTTTTCTGTCTAAATATTAAAGTTTACTGTTTATTATGTTTATGTGTTTAGGAGACACTTTAACCCAGAACGACTTCCAAATGAGGAAATAATGCTGTAAATATCAAACTAACAATAATGCCCCTTTTCCATCAGTACCTACGCTACCCGACTCGGGTCGATCCGGCTCTACACGGTTTGGTTCGTTTTCCATTACAGTTGAGTACCGTCTCAATGTGGGCGGGACCATCACAGCGAGGCGGTAACGTGACGTTAGTAGAGACACAACAACAACCATGGAGGACAACCATGCTGCTCTATGGCTGCCGTCAGACTCAGAGAAGAAGAACCAGAGAAGACGAAGCATCTGGATCAGTACTGGAGAGGAACGGAAGTCATGGATCGGTACCAGCTAGAGGACGCGTGAGGATAAGCTAATGCTACCTTATGCTAGGATGCTATAGTGCTCATATCCACCAAAAGCCCAGCGTAGAATGATTTAACGGGTCAAGATAGTAGCCATTAAAACATGCTGTGACTAGTGACTCCGCCCCCTAACCAATCAGTGACCAGCAGTCACCTGATGTCACGTTTTTAGGGCAACTCGGAACGGTTGGAACCAACAAGCAGGAACTAAAAATAGTAACGGACCCACGTAAACGTTACTAAGCAAATAGAACCATACTGAACCGCACCGATTAGGGACTAGTGGGAAATGGGCCTAAGCTCCTTAGAAGCAGTTCAGTTTAAGAAGAAGATGCTCTCTGAAAAGATATCAGACTGATTATCAGTTTCATCCAGAAGACCTCCAGGTCACATGTATGAATGTGTTGTCAGGTGTGCATCTACCTTAGCCTCCTCTTGGCCAGGTTCCTGGAGCAGATCCTCTCCATGCTGGATTGCAGGTTGAGCAGAGCTGTGATAGCCTGCCTCAGACACTCTTTATCCTCCTCATCCTCACTCTTCTCCTCCAGTTGCTATGGAAATACAAAGGGGCAGGGCATTAAGACCACCTGTACAGGTACTGCATGGAACTTCACATGCTGATAAACATAACTCAAGAAAAGGACAGGGAGGGAACCATCTCTAAAAGCAGTGGGACACTGACAGTTCCAGAACCAGTGTCTGGAGTCTTGGGTCAGAACCAGATCAGAATAAAATGCCTGCCTCTCTGATCGGTTCAGCTGGAAAATAATCTGCAGAACATGACTGAAGGAATTTCAGAGATTTCAGCTCAGCTGGCACAAAGCAGCTTACAGCTGCTCGGTGGAAAGTCCCAGACCGGACCTACTCTGCAGGATACTGGTCTGACTGGAAACCAGCTGCTGTTAGAATGTTTTCTCTGATTAATGTTCCATTTATAAAACATTTATAAATTAGAGCAATAATGTCCAATCAGAAGGACAGAATGAAGTAGGTGGGCAGGACTAATCCTTTTTGACAATAACTCATGATTCACTGATCAGCAACGGGAACGCTACGAGATCAGGCGGCTTGTGTCACACTGGGCTAAAAGTTATTTAAGTGGCAGCCAGCAGTATGTGGAACTGGGAGATGTGAGCTCTCAGTGTTCGGTTCCTCAGGGATCTGTACTGGGTCCTACGTTCTTCATAATATGTGTAAATGACATCAGCAAAATATCTGAAATAATGAAGTTTGGATTATTTGCCGTTGACACAAACATTTCTGTGTTAAAACAACTGTTAAAGAAGGTCATTGTAGAAATGAATAAATTAAAATCTTGGTTTGATTGTAATAACTTGTCTCTAAATCTGAACAAAAAGCTATTTATGTATTGCACAAAGCCAAACATGTATTAGATCATAAAGGGCTTCACATAGTGGACTGTTCCTTAGTTTTACTCTTTTTTTTGTTACTATGCAGAGATTTAGGAAAACAATTACAAAACTGCAATGGATTCATTAATCATACTTCAAAAAGGAGCAGTAAGAATAATTAACAAGGCTGGGTACCTTGGACACACTAACCCACTAGGTATACGTAGTAGTATTGTTGCTTATATGCAAGTATAATGTATATTATTTGTAAATATCAGATCAGTGTAAACATGTGTCTGGTAAAGGGGCAGGTCACTATAACTTTATACTTCTCCCCACTTCTAGAAGATCTTCGCCTGGTTTATTCAACATTTTTTTCTTCTCCCTTTTTAACATTCTGTTCATAGCTTTTACATGATCACACAGAAATGAATACAGTGAGGAGAACAAGTATTTGATACGCTGCTGATTCTGCAGGTTTTCCTGCCTCCAAAGCTTGTAGACGTCTTTCATTTTTATCACTGGTTCTCTTCAACTGTGAGCGACGGAATCTAAAACAAAACTCCAGTAAATCACATTGTGTGATTTTTAAGTCATTCATTTTATTTCATGACATCAGTATTTGATACATCAGAAAAAACAAAACTTAATATTTGGTACAGAAACCTTTGTTTGCAATTCCAGACATCAGATGTTTCCTGTAGTTCTTGAAGAGGTTTGCAGACACTGCAGCAGGGATTTTGGACCACTCCTCCATACAGATCTTCTCCAGATCCTTCAGGTTTCAGGGCTGTCGCTGGGCAAAACGGACTTTCAGCTCCTTCCAAAGGTTTTCGATTGGGTTCAGGTCCTGGAGACCGGCTAAGCCACTCCAGGACCCCCTGAGATGCTTTTTGGAGCACTCCTTAGCTGCCTTGCGGTGTTCGGGTCGTTGTCATGCTGGAAACCCGGGGCCACGACCTTTTTCAGTCCCCTTACTGAGTGAAGGAGGTTGTTTGGCTAAGATCTCCTGATACATGACCCCATCCCCCTCCCTCAGTACGTGCAGTCATCCTGTCCCCCCTTTTGCAGAGAAGCAGCCCCAAAATGATGTTTTCCCCTCCATGCTTCACGGTAGGGATGGGGTTCTTGGGGTTGTACTCATCCTTCCTCCTCCCAAACGTGGAGAGTGGAGTTTAGGGCAAAAAACCCATTTTTGGTCTCATCAAAAACCTCATGACCTTCTCCCGTTCCTCGTCTGGATCATCCAGATGGTCCTGGAAGCTTTCGATCAGGCCTTGGGAAAAGCGCTGGCTTGAGCAGGGGGACCTTGCAGTGCTGCAGGATTTTTTCCATGGGAAAGTAGTGTGTTACTGATGGTCTTCTTTTAGACTGTGGTCCCAGCTCTCTTCAGGTCATTGACTAGGTCCTGCCGTGTAGTTCTGGGCTGATCCCTCACCTTCCTCATGATCATTGATGCCCCACGAGGTGAGATCTTTCATGGAGCCCCAGACCTGCAGAATCTGCAGTTTATGAAATACTTGTTCTCCCCGCTGTAAACAGTTGGGAGACAGGATCATGGCGACAATTGGACCAAGTGTTCAGAGATGTTCCATTACCAGATGGGCCTGCGATGGAAGGTGGTAACAACCGAACGCTGCTTTTATGTTTCTCTCACTGTTTAGCTGGTAATCATTTGGTGCTCTGCTGACCTGGCAGCGGTCACTCTGTGGTCAGATTACTGGTCCGAGGGATTTGTACTGCTTGTTTTGGTTTTTTTCTGCAAGTGCGTTCCTCAGGCTAATCTGCTTTTTATAAACTAAGCAGCTGAACAGCCACTTGATCTTTGTTTTGGACCTGGATGCATCAAATGTTAGATTATGTGGGAGGACAGATGTAAGGTTTGTTGTTGTTGTCCTGCTGTTAGAAGGAAGAGTCATAAGTTCACCACTGCAGTGATCAGAAGCAGATGTGGGACAGGTGAAGAACAGGTGTGAGGAGAGTGAGATATGAGGCAAAGGTGAGAAAGAGGTGACAGAAAGGAGGGGCACAGGTGTAGCAGAGTTGCAGAGGAGATGTTGAACATGTGAAGAAAAGGTGTGGGACATTTGCTGGAGAAGTGCAGGGCAGGTGCTGGACATGTGTGACAGATGTGTGGGACAGTTGTCTCACCTTGAGCATCTCAAACAGGTGCAGACAGTGGTATACAGGAGTGAGCAGCAGTCTGGGCAGAACATACCGAACAGCTTCTTTGAAACCGACACAGATGGACTGAAACAGAGGAAGAGTTTCCCCATCATCATCATCATCATCATCCCCTTCACATTAAGACCACAAACATCTTGACCATCATCATCCTCACCAGTATCTAGGTGTGCACTGATAAAGATCGGTGGCCTATCACCGATCTTTAAAAAGCCTGGCCTGCCGATTTTTTAAATAACTGACACCCTCAGGTGTTAAAAGGTCACAATACACCTTTAATGCTCCAACCTTATTTAATTGAAAAACACTGAAAAAAAACGCAAAACCATGTAAAACTGTTTGAACTACACATGATGTCGGAGCATGTCTATGGAGATAAATACTGCTATTGATAAATTATTAATAAATATTCCATGAAATAAAACAAAATAATTATGTTAAAAGAAATTTTCATCTCATTTTATTGAATTCATTTCAAGATTTACTTAAAAATTTATTTCATTTACTTAAAGATTTCATAATGCAGTTTTATTTTGTAAAGCTACTTTACGTATTTCAGTGACTTTTACTTTTTAACCCCGTTTTTCATTTTAAGCTCTTTTTATTTCATGTTCTTGTATTCAAATGAGGGGGCGGAGTTTCATCTGCTGGGCGAGCCTAATTCGTGACAGCATGCTGGAGGGAGCCAGGGGAGCCTCGCAGAATCCCCTGGCTCCCTCCGGCATGGTGCCAGACTGGCCGTAGAAGCCTGCCACGGCGGTTGCCGCTGTTTTTGTGGAATGCTGATTATCGGCATTATTGTTATAGCCTGTTACTTTTAAATGATGATGTCTTTTATGGTTTTTATTTAATAAACAACGTTAGACCCATGACATAAGGTGGCTTTATTTACTTGGATGGAAAATAAATAGCACTGTGTGTGTGTATGACGTGCTGAAAGGATGACGAAGACTTATTGCACAAACAGCTTCCACAAAAACTGCGGCAACCGCCGTGGCAGACTTCTACGGCCGGAGCCACGAGTTGAGCTCGGCCCTGCTGTCCCAGCGCCGCCCAGCAGATGAAACTCCGCCCCCTCATTTGAATACAAGAACATGAAATAAAAAGAGCTTAAAATGAAAAACGGGGTTAAAAAGTAAAAGTCACTGAAATACTTAAAGTAGCTTTACAAAATAAAAATGTCACAAAATAAAACTGTATTATGAAATAAATAAATAAATCTTTAAGTAAAATAAATAAATCTTGAAATGAATTCAATAAAATAAGATGAAAATTCCTTTTAACATAATTATTTTGTTTTATTTCATGGTACATTTATTAATAATTTATCAATAGCAGTAATTATTTATTGATTTAATTTTGAAAGAAACGGCTCTCCATACATGTCTGTCCAAATGGCTTAATTAGCTAAACTGGTCTTTCAGTTTTTTAATTTTAAAAACAAACAAACCTTCAACAACGAGCACCAGACCTGTTTAAGCCTCTGACCCAAAGGAGACCGTGGCTGATTTTCAGACCTTTGCGGACATAGATAAGATCGGATTCAGATGCAAGTATCGGCCGATCCCCCAGAAATAATGACATTGGGGCCAATCGATTGATCGATCAATGCACCCTTACCGGTAACACCATCTTCATCAGTAACACCATTTGCATTTTCAGCAGCAACACTATCATCACCTTCATCATCATCACCAGAAGCACCATCTCTAGCAAACTCAGCAAAATTTAAACATTCATGATTAAAAACTATGAACTGCACCTTTATTGCTAAGCTGAACATCAAGTATGACCCCTACTCATCTTACCTGCAGGTGGAGCGAAGCTCCCGGTTTGGTCACCTGGCTCAGAAAGTGTTCATGAAAACCAGGACGCAGGATGTCCTGAGCGTACGTCTCATAGGGGTCAAAGGCCAGCTCCTGCCAATGACATCACAGATGAAACAGAGACAGGAGCAATCACTCAATCAATAAAATGATCGTGCAACTGTACACACCTCAGCCAGGTCTTCAAAGCAGCTGCCCACCAGAGGATGAGGGCTTCCTTCATCCGTCATCTCCACAGTGTCCTCAATCAGACCCAGCAGCTTTACCGTCACCTCATGGGTGTCTACGATCCGGCTGAAGATGCTGTCCACATCCTGCAGGACCAAACCCATTGGTCAGAACTGATCACACTGAGCAGACAGGTGTGCGCTGCAGATACGTACGTGCTGCGAGAAGAGCATGGGGCTGGAGATGAAGGGCTCCCTGAACACCCTGAGGAGCAGGTTGAGCTGCCTCAGGTACTGCCGGCTGTCCGCCATGAAGCTCCTCACTAGGTCATAGTAACTCTGTTCCTCATTGGCCAATGGCTCCTCATCCAAAAGAGGTAAAAGACTAATGTCCTCCTCGTCCTGGTGGAACATGTCCATCAACACCTGCAGGAACAAAAATGTAGAAAGACCCAGAAGCACTGGGTGACCAGTCAGCTCACCTCACCCTGCAGGTATTTAACTATCTCACATAATCCATGCTTGACCACAACCAGCTGCAGCTTTATCTTGGTGCACATTGAGTGTCTTCTGACCTTGTCGGCACACATGGCCACAGTGATGTCCTGCTTGGTGATGTCAAAATGGCGGATGTTCCTCACGTAGTTTCCCGCCAGCTTGAGGATGTCGGCTGAGATGTACTCCAGGACAGCCACCATGTACACTGACACCTGGTGGTCGATCTTATAGCCCAGAACCTCCTGAACGGAAGTCATATTGGAAGGCTGAATCATGTCTGTTAGGAGGCTGAGTGATCGAAAGAAGGTGAAGAAGAGTAACTGTACCTTCAGCAGGGGGTGGATCTTTTCGACAGGAAGGGCCAGTGGGTTCTTCCTTTTCTTCTTCTCGATTGCAGCAAGCGCATCAGCGATCGCCCACTTGTCGATGGGGTGAGGAAAACTTCGCTGAACTCGCTCCTGAGGAAATAGAGGTAATGGCTGGAACTAGACATCTACCTGCATCAGATCTGCTACCCATCACCTGACCCGACAGTCCAGAAGATCAACCTGAAGGAGCTCAGAGTCACTGCAGAGATTATTCTAAGGACCTGTGGTCGTGTGTGAACTGGGACCATTTAAATCAATGACAGAGCCTCAGAGTGGGGGCTTCAGAACCTCCAAGCGATCAGTTACCAGGTAGCCATTTATGGAAACAACGGCTTTACACACTGAATTTTCACACTGTAATACGTTTGAATATTTGAGAATCCATGGACATCCCTACATGTAAAGGAGAATTCAATTCCAGCATCCGTGATAACTGGGCCCTTCATCTAAGCAGGTGGCACAGTGGTGGACAGAAACTAGCAACATGATCTTCGTCATATTAGTTTGTGCAACACTGCAATCACAAAATAGCATTTGTTTGCAATTTTTGGAATGCTGTTATATTTCATGCTTCATGTATTCAAACTCTGTCAATAATATATTGGGCAATAAAAGAGCTGAGAGGTTCTGTTGGGTAACAGCTGTGGTGCCGTTTGGCTCTGGCAGGTGGTCATTTTGTGGATGTTTACTGCCCCCTGGCTTTCTTTTAACTGACCTCTCCTCTGGCCTGAGCTTTGCTTCTTTGATTTAAGAAAAAGATTTTTAGTTAAATAAAAGACTGAGTCGCCGTCAACTGAGCTTAAAGTGATCAGAGCTGGGAATGATGTCACAGCCAAGTTCTCTAGCGGAGAGAAAACGCTGGGATTTGCTCAGTGTTTGCCATCTGCTTTAAAGAGATTCAAAGTGACAAGAGTTCTGATAAATGTTCTATATGTGCAGCAGCCATATTGGACCCTAAACTCGGGTTCTGCTCCAACTGTCCAAGACAGAACTCGGTCCTTAGGGGGCGTTTATGTAGTATTTCCAAATGGGAATGTGGAAAATCCAGCTTCCAAGTTAAAAAGAGAAGGCACCAGTTTTAACAAAGCAACTGTTTGAGGCTTGAGGGTTAAGTTTTTGTCTGGTTCTGTCTGCCAGCAGCTTAGCTCATCTGATGGATTTAAACTGGTCCCAGTATTGGCCATCAGCTCCCGGTTCTGTCACATTAATGCAAAAAATTATGGACTGAAACCTCTCTGGAGGTTGGTTGCCATGGTAACCCTGGCTGTTGCACCTGATCTCTTTGATCCAAACATCACCTAACCCTGACTAAAACCAATCAACTGCTCAGTGAAGTCACACTTCCTGTCACATGATGTCATGACCATTTCATCATGGCTGCAAGGCTTTGATTGGCTGTATGTCTCAGTGAAACCAACAGACTTAACAAATCACCACACAGGAACACAGCAGAGAGGTCAGGTTCAGAGGGTAGGGGCGGGGCTCATCTCAGGGGCGGGGTCAGTGGAGAAAACACCAGCAAGTAGCAGCGTTTCTCCAAACAGCACCTTGTTATCTCGCAGCCGCCGCCATCAGCTGGAAGAAGACGCAAGCCACGCCCACTACGTGATGTCATCAGGAGGTACACTTGTTCTGGGCTTGTCAGCTGCTTTCAGATCAACTTCATTTAAACAAACGAAATAAATCTGCTTCCAAACATGCAACATGTTGCAGGAAAGGTGTGTGTTTGTGTGTGTGTTGGTCACCTCCACGTCCTGCACTGTGCGTGGCTGAGCCTGACACAACATGCTGAGCAGCTGCAGGATCAGATCCTCGATGTACTGCAGAGCCTCCAGCTGGGACTTCAGGTTTGGATGCACCTGGTACAACACCTGTTTACACACACACACACACATCTGTGTTTTGCCATCTGTATGAGGACTTTTCAGTTACTTCCATTGACTTCCATTCATTTTCCTTGATTTCTAGGGCCTAACCCTGACCATAAACCCAACCCTAACCAGTTCATACCTAACCCTAACCATAACTCAATTCATACGCTAGTCCTAAACCTAACCCCTGTCCCAAGAACGGAATTTGGAAAAGTGAGGACCGGAAAAATGTCCTCACTTTGTCAAAATGTCCTCACTTTGTCAAAATGTCCTCACTTTGGAATAAAAATACGAAAAATGGTTCTCACTCAGCAACAAGTACAAGTACACACACACACACGTCAGAGCCAGCAGCTCAGGTGTTTACTGATCAATAAGAAATGTTTCTGATGTCTGTGGCTGCAGCATAAAACTCTTTCCTCCTGTGGTTTAGTGGTGATGACCAGCCCCATTTTAGACATGATTAGTTTATCCTTAGTAAATGGATACGTATTACATTGTTTTAAGGTAGCTGTAATTAAACCTTTGCTTAAGAAACCTTCGCTTGATCGAGGTGAATTAATAAATTACAGACCGATATCCAATCTTCAATTCTTATCTAAAATTCTTGAGAAAATAGTTGCTAATCAAATGTGTGAGCATTTACACAGCAATGACCTGTTTGAAGAGTTTCAGTCAGGTTTCAGAGCTCATCATAGCACTGAAACAGCTCTGCTGAAAGTCACTAATGATATTCTTATTGCCTCAGATAATGGACTTGTGTCTGTACTGGTTCTGTTAGATCTCAGTGCTGCATTTGATACAGTCGATCATAATATTCTCTTAGAAAGGCTGGAATATGCTGTAGGGATCAGGGGAACAGCGCTAGGCTGGTTTAAATCTTATTTGTCTGACAGATTCCAGTTTGTTCATGTAAATGATAAATCATCTTTAAACTCCAGGGTTAATTGTGGACCACAGAGTTCAGTACTTGGGCCAATTCTCTTTACTATATACAGGGGTTGGACAATGAAACTGAAACACCTGGTTTTAGACCACAATAATTTATTAGTATGGTGTAGGGCCTCCTTTTGCGGCCAATACAGCGTCAATTCGTCTTGGGAATGACATATACAAGTCCTGCACAGTGGTCAGAGGGATTTTAAGCCATTCTTCTTGCAGGATAGTGGCCAGGTCACTACGTGATGCTGGTGGAGGAAAACGTTTCCTGACTCGCTCCTCCAAAACACCCCGAAGCGGCTCAATAATATTTAGATCTGGTGACTGTGCAGGCCATGGGAGATGTTCAACTTCACTTTCATGTTCATCAAACCAATCTTTCACCAGTCTTGCTGTGTATTGGTGCATTGTCATCCTGATACACGGCACCGCCTTCAGGTGGTTTTATGTTTTTTGGATACAATCCGGGTTAGCACCCGAACATCCCTTTCAGACAGCTTCCTCTTGCGTCCACAGTTAATCCTGTTGGATGTGGTTCGTCCTTCTTGGTGGTATGCTGACATTACCCTGGATACCGTGGCTCTTGATACATCACAAAGACTTGCTGTCTTGGTCACAGATGCGCCAGCAAGACGTGCACCAACAATTTGTCCTCTTTTGAACTCTGGTATGTCACCCATAATGTTGTGTGCATTTCAATATTTTGTGCAAAACTGTGCTCTTACCCTGCTAATTGAACCTTCACACTCTGCTCTTACTGGTGCAATGTGCAATCAATGAAGACTGGCTACCAGGCTGGTCCAATTTAGCCATGAAACCTCCCACACTAAAATGACAGGTGTTTGAGTTTCATTGTCCAACCCCTGTATATTGGTTGGAGAAGACGGCTGCTCACACTGAGTCGGTTGTGGTTCTGCAGAGGTTACCTTCCTATTAAAAGGGAGACATTCCTGTCCACTGATCTGACTGGACAGAACTAACTATGTTTCTGAATCTAGGAGCTTGTTTGTATGGCGAACTGTTTTTAAAAGACATTTGTTGTGAGTGGGCACTAAATAAATAAACTAAACAGATGACACCATGATTTGGTATATTGGGGGTGTGGTCAGTTCTATAGAGACACAAACCATACAGCTTCTATGGTCTGTTTGTGACCTGCTGTCTCAGGCCACGAACACACTTCAACCAAATAAACGGTTTCTCTACAGTCAGGTAAAAAGAATACTATAGAACCGGTTTCTGACTCTAGTCTCAGTCTGATCAGTTAACCCAACCCAACACAGACCCTGATCCATGGTTCAACAGGGGCAGCTGGACTCCTGGCAACACCAGGTTGCCATGAAAACTTGAGTGTTTGGTTTGAACATGCATGTTCCTCTACACACCAACATCACACAGCAACACCCTGCGTCCCTTCAGTCTCAACGTGTGTCTACTGCAGCTACAGATCAACACATCATGAACTTCTCTCCAACAAAGTCCAACTCTACAACAATCAGAACCTTTCCCTGCTAAGATCACTTGACTTGACAGGTGTCCCAACGAACGAACCTGCATGCGTTCAGACTAGCACAGGGTGGTGCAGCTCTGACCTGTAGTGATTAATAGTTGTCGAATTAATTTAAATTGTGAAACAAAATCATTGATCACAGTGATTGGCTAGGTGTTAATGATGTCAGCAGGGTGTGGATTAAACAAAACACACAGACGGAGGGTAAAATCTGAAACAACTAACAGGAAAAGCATTGTTATCAGCACAGAAAGAGAAGAACCAGCTGCAGATGGGTCAGGAATTTATCTCTGCATCCTCAACCAGATGCAGCAGTAACACCTGAAGCTCTCAGAAGTAGCTGTACTTTGCAGCCAGACTGAAGCTCAGCTGGAAAACATCTGAACTATAAACAGCAGCCTGATTGGCTGGCAGTGGAGTGGTCATTACAGGTTACATCCTGCAGGAGGCAGACTGGAGCAGCTTGTTCCTTCAGAAGGAGAAAGAACAGAAGATCAGGAGGAAATGATTACATCTGGCTCCAGAACTGAAGGACCATCCAGGTTCTGATTCAGAGTTTGGTCATAACTGATTTCTAACATCTAACTGAACAGCAACTGTGACCCAGTAATATGGGGGAGTGGTGACCTAGTGGTTAGAGCAGGAGGTTTGTGTTCCAGAGGGGACACAAGGGGCCGGGTTTGTATCCCACAGATTGCCACTCTGGGTCCCTGAGCAAGACCCTCAGCCCCAGAATGCTCCCCGGGCGCCGCACAATGGCAGCCCACTGCTCCCTAAGGGATGGGTTCAATGCAGAGGACAAATTTCGTTGTAATTTGCATGTGCAATGACCAATAAAGATGATTATTATATCTTTACATGGAGCAGCCCAGGAGGAGCCTGAAGGACGTCAGGGCTCACCTGAGCCTTTCTACACCTTCTGGGGCTCCTGAAGGCAATGGAAAGATGATGCTGCAAGGTTCAGGAGCTCAATGTCCATCATGATGTGTGGCGTCATGCAGAGATGTACCATCATAGTCATGAAAACGACACACACACATGAACAGACAGATCTAGTACAACCTGAGAGTAACCATGACAACAGCAGATTTAGTTGAGTTCATTGTCCAGAACCTGGCCTAGATAATCTTGGACCAGCACTCCTGACAGACAGAAGGTGCCTCTGCACATGCCAGAAACTTTCTAGGCCTATTAGTAACAATCTCTCTGTTGGACCGGTTCTTGAAAACTGATCTGAGCTCCGTCTCTGAGCTCAGGCTCTATTCTGGTACCATCACCTTGAGAGATCCCGCAGGTCTGAGAGATGGAGTCATTTCACCATGGACATTTTGTGACGGGGTAAGGGTTGTGTGTGGATCTGGTTCTGTGTGTGTACTGTGCACCTTCTCCAGGGCCGGAACCAGCAGGCCTCTCCATTTGCTAGCGTTGTCCTCGCTGAAGAAGTCGTACTGCAGCTGGGCGGCCTGCATGTCTGCAGCCCGGGCCGAGAGCAGGAACCCTGCAGCGGGCCCAGAGCACCGCAGCGGGACCAACTCGTTCCGTTGGCCGGGCTACATGAACCGAGTCCCGCAGTGTTCGGGTCTAGCGAGGCGGGTGGAGCCGGAACGAGCCTCCGTAACGGACCCTGTCCCCGCGACCATCCTCGGCTGCTCCACGGAGAGTGAGCGGTGACTGGACGCTACGCCGTTAGCTCCGCGGTGTTCAACAGGGTGTCGCTTCGTCCGCCGGTTCGGTTCAGCGGGAGGAGGGCATGGTGCTGTTAGCCTGTTAGCTCGAGGGCTGCTAGCGTCAGGTATCCTCCGGTTCTCGGGGCTGACGGCTCGCAGCTGCCGGTGTCTGGCTCTCGGGGCTGTAGAGGGGACTCTGATAGTAGCTGGGTTGGTTCGGTGTGCTCAGCTCGGTACTACCGGGTCTCACAGACACTGTTCCGAGCCTACGGCTTCTAGAAGCGTCCTCTGTTCCGGGTGTGTAAACCGAACCGGGTCTTTGTCAGGCTCCGGGACCCGGCGGACGGAGACTCACCTACCAAACAGCGGCGGTTGTTGTCACTGTGGCGGTACCTTACGCGGTGCTCAGCTGCGCATGCGCTGTCTACACATTCCTGACGTACATTAGCGGGGGACTGCAGTGAGCTGCTCACGTCGCCGTTTCTACTTTTGCAGTTTTGGTTGTTTCGAATCCGAGTTTTTCGGATACCAAATGGTACCGTCTCTCACTGGACGTTCCGTCCCGACAATTGGTCAATTCGTTCCTGAGGGGAACGTCTCATACATCATTTGAGAACGTATGATGTAGTCATCAGAGAAAACGAATCATATCAGTCATCAGGAGGTCCTGCAGAGTTTGCTCAGAGGTCAGAATCGTTCAGATATTTAACCACAATTTCTTGCAGTAGATTATTGAAAACGACTTTAAATCGGTCATCAAATCAAGTACAAACTAAAGTATGGTCAGTATGACCACAGCAAATGAATCCATTCGAATCCAAAACGTTTGTACAAAAACACCGAAATGCTAAGGGTCAAAGGATAAAGCGATGCAATGACCAGTACCCTCCTCCAGTTCACACCCCCATTCCATCCCTGTAAATAAAGCAGTACATATATGTAAACCACAGTGAGTTCATTTATTAGCTATATTGTAATCGTAGTGTTTCTTATTGTTATTCCGTTCTGTCCGAGCTACCGCCCCCTGCTGGCGGTCAGACGCCTCGGAGCGCCTCCGGTACTTGTTCCCCATGAAGCGATCACACTCTCTATCTAAAGACTCTTAAAGGAACGACTCTCAACCAGTTTCTAACTTTTAGCTCTTTTTATTCTAAGTTAAGGCAGAGGAATGATTACAGAGATCAGCGCTGAGGCTCCGTCTCGGACCGTCGCCGTCTGTTAGAGGATGACGAAGAGCCCCGATAGAAGGTCACATACAGTTTTTATATCTGGCAATCCAATGCAATGGATGTGCTCTCCCTCAGTGATTATCAGTAGACTATGTGTCACCATTGTGGTGTCTATCTGTTAGATTGTGTAGTAGCAGGTGTCCATCCTTAATCTAAGTGTTGCTGTAGCTTTCTAATCAAAGTTGCTCCACTATCAGCCCCAATGCCCCAGCCTCAGGTCGTTCATGACAAACCTTGGGCCATTTATCGACTGTGTGTCGATGAGCATTCTTATTCTATTGTAACAAAAGACAAACATTAGAACTTATACTTTATATCACTATGGTATAAATGGGAAGAACAGCTATGAGTCATATTAATAAAGGTTATTCCTAACAATTGCCTATTTGCGGGGTAATTCGGGGACTTTGCCAAGCCCCAAAATGCACATGATTTTACCCAAAATTGTCCCCCGCGTGAAATTTTTGTTCTTTAATGTCGTAGGCCAAACTTCGTGGCCACGCCCCCAAACGTGAGATAGGCCTAACCGTAATGGTGCGTTCACACCAAACGCGGCTTCTGCGAATTTTTCGCTACATTTGTGTGCTTTTGCTCGCTTGACTTGCCGTGTGAACTCCACGTTGCCAAACATCAACAAGTGGCAATGCTTTGCCGCGTCATCAAATAGCAGGAGCTTCCATCTGCTGCAAGCTGCTTTCAACTGAACATGCCGGACATGGATTTCACAGATAATTACGGTGTTTTACCTGTGGAGAGCCGAAAAACGCCGCCGACGTCAACGTCCCTGGTTCACGAGATTCTTCAGGGACAGGAACAGTTTGGAGAGTACCACCACCTACTTTAGAGCTGCGTCTGGATGACGGTCGATTTCAGCGGTACTTCCGTCTATCCAGGCCCCAGTTCGAAGATCTTCTGTCCCGCACTGAGAGACTAATCGGCCTCCGGGACACCAACTACCGGCGCTGTATCCCCGCTGCTGAACGCCTGTCCATCTGTCTTCGGTGAGTAAAGAAATCTCAGCTCCATAAAAAAACAGCTGATTTTTAATGTCCACATCTCCTAAATATAAGATATTTGTGCCTAAACATATGGACGAGGACCGCCAAAATACACCGGGCAACTGCTACTCCAGTCTCCTCACTGACTGTTCTCCAGGCCAGGTCCTTTCTGTACTTGTCTCGGTAAAAGTAATAAGTTGAGTCATACAACTCTGGCTTGCCGCACACCGCCACTGTGATCTGGTCCTCCTTCATCACTGGCTTCTCCGCTGCGGTCCTTCACACTACGTCACAGCCACATCCAGTCCCTGATTGGTTGACGCGACACGAATTTTGAAAAAAAGTTCAGATTTTTCAACTCGTCCATCACTCTCGCTCCCCTCTCGCATCGCTCGGCGCGCCTTTCGCACCGCGTCCTTCGTCTCCTCCGCACTGCACCGCTCCTCAAACCAAGAAAAAAAGTCTCTTGGGGGTATGCCCTAAAATGTGAAGGAAGTCGGCCATTTTGGATCAAAGGCTAATTTTTGGCCGTTTTTCACTTTTACTCACCTCGAACTTTAACGAACTTTAACTTTAACGAACGGATTTTGAGCTATCGGCTTCATATTTGGTCAATATGCAGTTAAGGCATGGGGGATTAAAAGTTAGGCCATGTTTAGGGGGCGTGGCCGGGGCACGAACTTGGAGTTCGTGCTGAAAGTGAAAAACTGCAATAAATTTTACAAAGAAACGCCAAATCAAACCAAAGTTGGCATGAAGGAGGATCTTCGGGTTACTGACGATCCAATGGGGTCATATGCTGACATCATCAAAGCCACGCCCCTTGAGAACAGGAAGTCACTTTTTTTACTGGGAAAGGTCGCTATCTGGCTGTCTACAATCCACTATCAATCCACTCCAAACTGTGTCAGATGACTGATAACTAGTGGGTCTAACTTCGTTTGAAGCACAGTGACTTTTCATTAAAGGGCGTGGCCGTGGTGGCGCGGCAAAGTTTGACGTCACGCCAAGGCCATACATTTGGCTCTAATTTCCACATAGATCATCTGATCTGCACCAAATTCAATATGATTGATCCTAGTTCAGTCCCCAAAAGAGATCTGATGACATATGTGGTGGGCGTGGCCTAATTCTTCCACAGCGCCCCCTAGAACATTTTTAAAAATCAGCCCCAAGTCATGCTTTGAGCAAGGATTCTGAAATTTGGTACACGTATGTAACTTCTCAGGACCTACAAATAAGTCTCTTGGAGCATTGGTCCAAACCCCACAGGAAGACGGCCATTTTGGATTGAAGTTGCCATTTTGATCCCGGTTTTGCCCTTTCTAGCCCGCATATCTGAGCAAACTCCTCCTACAGCTTTTGACTTACAGACTTGAAAATCAATGAGTATAGTCTTAAGGCATTGGGGATCAAAAGTTATCAAAAGCTTTTTGATACATGAAAGCGTGTGGGCGTGGCCACGCCTCAAAATATGACTTCTCGCCATGAAAGACGAAATTGATATAGCTCCTACAAGGAAAGTCCCAGAGACCTGAAACCTTCTGAGATTGATCTGCCTCTGGCTCTTAACAATATTCACTGATCAGATGCTGACATCATCAAAGCCCCGCCGTGTCATGTTTTCCTTTAGTCAAGTTTTGATGTCCTTCACCTAATCAATGTGAAACTGTCCCAAGTGACAGACAACATGATGGTCTAAGTCAGTCTCTAGTACTGACTTGTTTGGCTGTAGGGTGCAGCTGTGGCAACGTGGCGAATTCTGATGTCACGCCACGGCCATACGTTTGGCTCTAAATTACACATGCATGGTCCAATTTACTCCACAATAAATATGGTGATCTTTTTCAGCACCCAAACACCTCTATTAGATTACATTGGAATTTTGGAATCAACAGCACCCCCTAGGACATTTCAAGTGCTCCATCTCCCTCATGCATCATCGGATTCTTCGGAGACATATTATCACAAACTTCCTCAAATCTCATCCATTATTCTATTGAACATTCTTTATATTACAAAATATTTCCAACCCGTGGTTCTACACCCAGTTTGGTCCAGTTGACCTTTATGAAATGTCAGATTCCGACCAGAATAAAACCAGAATAAATGAGTGACTTCTTGCTGGTAGATAATATGTATTGGATGCATAACTCTCACTTCCTCACAGCAGGTATGAACTGGATCATGGACGGTAGGAAACACCCTGCTGAAGACAGCTCCTTCTCAATAACTGCTCTGTAAGGACTCTCTCCTCTTCCAATCAGATCCATCGATCAGTCTGATCAGTTACAGTTCTTCTGTAACTAGTTTTTCCTCATCTAAAAAACACTTCTGTTTGTTGTTTTGTATCAACCACCAGGCCCTTACTTCCCATTTTTAGATCAGTTCTCAGACTTCTTATCTAATTTAGTGTTAAATACTGTTATTAAGGTCATTATCGTGGGGGATTTTAACATTCATGCTGGAACTGAAAATGACAGCCTAAATGTAGCCTATAATGCTATCTTAGTTTCCATTGGTTTTGCTCAAAACATCTGCAGACCTACTCCCTCCTTTCTTCATACTCTGGACTTTTGTCAACATACAACACCGAGTGTGAACACTATATTTCTTCATAACCCTGTCCTGTCTAACCCATTTTTAATAACCTTAAAGGTTTATGAATTACACTGCCCCTTGGAGAAAGTTTTGTTTTAGTAGATCTTTATAAGACGAAGCGGGAACAACGTTTAAGGAATCCTTTCCATTGTTGATTTCCTCATTATCACGGAACAAAACAGCAGAGGGCAAGACCTTGATTTCTACCCCCTCACAAATCAGTGATTTTATTGATTATTTTACAACTTCAATGTGTGCTACATTATACAATGTAGTCCCTATGAAACAGAAGGCAATCAATTATATAGAGCTGACTCTGTGGTTTAATTCAGAGGTTTCAATCAGATCTTAAGTTTGGTTTTAACATTGACACAAAAAGGTTATCCTTATGCCTGTGGTTCTGTTTCTGTAACAGTAAATCATGTGAACATTGACCCTGTGAAGCTCATCTTCACAGCAGCTGTAGCTTCAATAAATGAAGTTTTTCTGAGATCACACTGACTGAATTCACACATCTGCAGGACCAATGAGGTGCTGTGAAAACAGAACTCCTGGCTCTGAACTAAACCCCGCCATCTGCAGCAGAGCACTGGTGTGAGCAGGAACTGGAGACGCTGCATTAAAAGAACATAACACCAGTTGAAAGCACACAGGACCAGTACAACCAGTCCAAAGTCGGTGGGCTTAAGAATCCTGCAGAAACCCACAGATGTGCCTTATATTTAAAATAATGAATACATGAAACCCACAGCAGAGAGCAGACAGAGACTCTGGTGCTGTTTACATAGTTTATTTACAGTTAAACACCAGAATGATATCATAGGACAAATCAAAGTGGCACCTTCAGAACCCAGCAGGGGGCAGCAGGACGCTGCAGAATCCGGTAATGGGTAGAAGAACCCAAAAGGGGGCTGCTCGGGGTATTATGCCTCTTTTCCGCTGGCTCTGTGTAGGCGACTCGGGTTTACTCCACTTGGCACAGAACCTGTTGTGTTTCTATTGACTCACTGATGGTTTGAAGCCCTGCCTCCAGCTATTAACTACTGTGTGACATCGTCTCATTAAAATAATCTGTGTGAAATGATAAAAAATAAATAAATAGAAAAAAAAAACTAAATAAACTAAATATTATTAATGTTTATGTTATTGGATATGCAAGAATGCCTTATATGTGTTTTTCATGTATAAAATGATCCACTGGGATAATTATCTGGACCACAGCCCAGTCAGAACTTAAGGCTCAGAGGTTCTGATGTTAGGGAGGGGGTGTCAGATGAAGTAGGGAGGAGAGATGCTGCTGTCTGGATGGTGAAGCTCCAAAGTTTGCCTGAAGAACATTTTAGGCTTTACGATGTAGTTCTTGTCTCATCCATGGCAATAACGAGGGCCAGGAAGCCCAGAACCACGGACTCCTGACCATGGGGAAGTCAGTTTTAGGTTGGATGTTGGATCTTCGTGCTCCTTAGATTCAGTGGGTCTTCCTCCCGTTTGACCCGATGCAGACAGTCTGATTACAGGCAGCTGCTCTCTGCCTGCTCCCTCCTCCTGCAGATGCTGGTTCCCTGAAGGACCGTCAATAAATGTCAGAACCAAACCCGATGTTTCATGGCGGTTTGTTTGTGTGTTTTGGAGGAAATGTTTGTGTGTCTGAACAGCTGATTTAGAATGTTATTAACTACAGCGCCCCCTACCTGCGTGTTATTCAGAAAGCTGATGTGTCCCTTTTTCTTCTCTCTCAGCCTTCAGGCTGGTTTATGACTTGTAAATAGTTAAATTATATTTGGATTTGACCCGCTCCAGCCACTATGGTCCTTAATATTATTGTAGTTTTCTCCCTGCTCTGCCTCTAGGAAAACCTTCTCATTCCTCCTGGTCCCACGGCCAGTCGGTGGACAGCAGTCTGTTCACTTCACATGTAGTCCCGACTCAGCCCCGGTCCGACCTGCCCAGAAGCAGGGACCAAAAAACTAGGTTCAGGTACGGAAAAAACAGTGCTGGAAACACACAAATCGAGCCAAGTGGAGTCGAGCCGGGACAAATTGAGCCAGTGGGAAAGGGGCATTAGTATGAGGTGGTTCTTCAAAAATCAGATTTTAAAGGGGACAGGAGGTCCTGGGGACGTCAGAAGCCCTGACAGCTGAGATGGACCAGAAATATCTGGTTTCTGACCCAGGTGTTCCCGATCCTGGCTCCACAGGGAACAGAACTGAGCAAGTATGATGAATTCTGATGGAGAACTACTTAACAAAGATCTTGGATCCAGACATTGAGAGACAATCCAGTTTGTTCCAACTGGTTTGAAGCAGTCAGAACACCTCAAGCAGGACCAGGAGAACAAATGGGAGCTGGTTCTGAAACAGCCATAACAGGTTCTTCTATAGATCAGACAGAACCACAAAGATCGGTGGGATGCACCTGGTTCCATTCAGTGACACTTGAACAGAACACATTCTGAGCAGCAACCAGCGACTTATCCACAGAGTAGTTTCTGTCCTGTCTGACCCAAAAGCCTTTTAACCTGGAAAAACTCATCTATCCACCTGGTTCAGTCCAGTTTGTGGCTCAGCTCGCAGCTGAATGATCAGAACAATCAGAACATGGTGCGCAGTATATTCACGGATAGTACCAGAACATTTACAGTATTTACACAAGTATGTCCGAGCCGTGATCCAGACCGGCAGAGGGGTCTTGTCCAAAGTTCACAGAACCAACAGGTCTGACAGCTCTTCTTCATCAGTACACTGATTAGCATTCCTGACCTGAGGCTTTTGGAATTATCCAAACAGAACATTTCAGCTTGTTAATTCGGGCCAGGTCATGTGCCCATCCAGTTTGCTCACACTTTCAGATCTAACGGAACCGGACGTGAGCAGCAGAGTTCTGTAGCAGACAGTTGGACTTTTGATATTTCAGAGTGTGTTTGGATTGTTTTTTTATTTCTGTGAATCTGTGTGGCATATTTCTATGTTTCTGATGGAGCGACACCTTCTGGTTCTTCAGGTTCTGTTTATGAGAGCCAGCTGAATCTTGGTGTTCGGTAACATGAATCACTGTGTGTTGTGTTTCTGTGTGTGAGTGGGAGTGTGTGTGTCTGTGTATGTCTTTGTGTGTTTTAGTGCAGTCCACCCTCAGTCTCAGGCCCGTTCTGCCGGTCCGGTTCTTTGTGGAACAAGCAGGATCAGCGGCTCCTTGGCAGCACAGCTTCATGAGGAACACAGAGTGACCTGAGACAGATCACTCATTGATCAGAAAAAGTCTGTCCTACAGAGTTCTACAAAGTTCTGGACTGAAGATTCTGAACATCCTCACTGGCAAATGTTGATGTTAGTTTCAACCTATCAGATAGAACATTGCAATCACCTGATCCCACCTGCTGGAAAAACATCTGGATACTGGATGCTCATCAAGCTGAGTGATAAGAAGGAAAAATACATCCAATCCTGAAACAAATGATTTCAGATTGCACCTGAAAGTTTGGACTTTACCAAAAACAAAAAAATTCTGTCGATTTTGGATTAAGAATAGGAGAAAGTTTTGGATTTTTCTGGTTTGACGTTAACTGCTTGGTTAAAGAGAGGCATAACGATCTGTTGGATGTTTAAAAAAATGCAACAGCGAGCTGACAGATGTTAATGACCTAGCCGTGTTAACGACATCTGACTGTTTAACGAGTTTTGTGATGTTACCGAGTCCGAACCTCCAGATGTTGATGAAAAAAACTTCCTCACTGTCCAAAATAAAAATTCCAAAGTGAATTTTTGGCACCTGTGACCACACCCAGCTGTGATGTCATATCAGAACACCTGAAAATCTTTGCAAGTGGTCAGAGCCTAAACAAAACGGGACCTACAGAGCCAATCACTCGCAATGAACTCTTCCTCAGTTGGCATCCACCAGGGGGCGCTCAGCTGCACAATGGCTCTACAAACAGATGAGCCTGTCCACTTGAGGTCCAATGTCCCACATCAGTCTGCAGCTCTAAACTCTGTTCAGCTTCTCCTGACTGACAGCTGGCGACTCAGACTGAGGATTCACGGGCCGTTTTGGATCTGAGTGCTCCGGCGCGGCTTAGGAAAGGAAAGGAGGTTCCAAGGCAGCCGGAGGCCACAGTCAGACCCAGACTGGCCCAGGCGCAGCAGATGGACCATCCGTACCCGTGATCCACGTCAGCTGGAAGGCCGTAGATGAAAGGCGGGTTCCTGGAAAGGTCATAGGTAACGCTTGCTGCATACGTGCACAAAGAGATGGTACAGAAGATCCCTGAGGAGAGAGCAGAACCAACAATAGATCAGAAAATACAGTGGAGGTCTCTGAAGACAAAGTTTCTGTTGACCGTTTCTGAAGGGAGCTGCTCTAGAACTGTTCCATCAAAACATCGGAAACTCAGCAGCTGAACCATTAAACTGAACCATCAGAACCTCAGCGGGTAAGAAGCTGAGGACTTCCACTGAGTTAAACAGAACTAGAATCCAAACAGATGCAAACGTTTTTCCCTCCTGGGTCGAATCACCACCTGCTGGTTAACAAGTCGTCTGTTCGATACTCTGAACTTTCTCATGACTCAGTTTGACACCATGATGACATTGGACAAACTCCAAATCTATCCTTCCCTTCTTCCTACTTCCTTCCCTTTGATCCAGACTTCCTTCTACTGTTTCAGTAATCTGCAGCAGTTCTTCAGGCTTTCTAAAGGTTTTTTGGACTTTGGCTGCTTTTTATCCCAGTTCCAGTCAAGTCCTTGTTCCTGACCAATTTTAAAGGAACCTAACTCTGACTGGAAGCTCTCTTGCAGAAAAAGGCTCCCAGCTTAAAGGATGAGCTAGTGTGGTGCCTACTCTACACAGATTCCTGATTTTAAAGTTATAAATGTTTATACAATTCCTAATTCTTGTTAAACCAGACCTGTGAATCTATGAGATGGTGTGACCTTCAGCCCTGCTGGCCCTGTCCCACTGTGCACAGGTGCAGACCTACGTTTCCCCAGCAGGGGGAGACACAGACAGCTACCTGCCATGAGGAAGAGCAGGCCGGAGACGTGCTGCGTCAGGCTCTCCTCCCAGAAAAATCCCACCGACACCACGATGCTGCCACACAGCAGAACGGCCGCCGCCATGCCCAGGAAGCCCGCTGTGATGCGCCGCAGATCTGAGGACGGGCACACACACACACACACACACACACACACACGATGCTATATATCTTTGTGGTTCTGCTGAGCAATTCTGTTTGGATCTGCATTATTAAACTCTGTGCATAAGCAAGATGCAGTTTGAAGGTTCTCCGATTACCAGGTACTCGTTCTGCTCCGTTTGTAGGTTCCAGCTAATGAATAGGAAAACATCTATTCATCTATTTCTGTGTCTAATGAGTCTCAGAGACACAGAAATTCCTGTTCCCCTCCTCTGTTACATAACCACCATGAAAAGTTTCCATGACAACACACAGTAAGGAGGGCTGCAGAGGAATCAGAAGAAGCTCCTCTGATCTGTGCAGCCAATAGGAGACTGAGCTTCTGAGTGATGTCACACAGGTGTCCTCAGACTGCAGGTAACCTTGACATCCTGTGTGTGTGTGTGTGTGTGCTTGTTTGTGCACTTACGTAGCAGGTGCCACTCGTCCTGTTGGATGGTTCTGGTCAGGTTCAGTGGGATGTTCCTTAATCTGATTGGCTGAGAAAAATGATACTTCACAGCTGTACAGCGATCTGCAATACCTGCAGAGACACACAGGTGAGAAACACCTGTGATGATGTCATTATGTACCTGCAGAGAGGGAGCTACAACGCACAGAACCAGAATTAAGCAGAGCCAGCACTAAGCAGGTCAAGTGAAAGAGCTGGGCTCACTGAAAAGCTGTAAACCATCTGAAGGAGTCTGTCATCTCTCTAGTTAATCCTAACACTGACAAGTGCATTATGGGAAACGTAGTGGGGCTGCAGTGTTGATGTGATTTTTGCACCTCCCCTGCCTGCCCAGCAGGGATCGATGGGTCTAATCTGATCTGGGATCAGAATCCAGCCTAATGCGTTGTAATGACCTGGAACATAATGGAAGCTGATGTGATTTGAAGCGCTGTAATCTGATGTGTGGCCTGAGTGCTACCAGAGTCCAGCTCTGCCCCTCTGACCTCCAGCTTTCCGGGACAAAAGCAGACCACGTAAGAATGACCCAGGGCTTTCTGACCAGAGCAGATCAAAAGGTTCTGCTCCACTGGATGCAGTAGGACCGAGTCTGCTGGTCTGAGGTCAGTAGCACTATTAGTCCACAAAGATACTGGTCAGAAAGCAGTCAGAGACCAGAAAGAAGCCAGTATGCAGAAACTACAACCTGATAAATTAATCCAATTCAGTTTATTTATAGAGCACCAATTCACATCACATGTCATCTCTTCATAAAATCAATTCAGTCCAATCATCCAGATTCCCAGTCAGGTTCATACATTCCAATTAATCCTAACTATCAACAGCCAGATTCTGTTATTTATTCAAATTGGATAAAAAGTTTTTCTGTCTAAGGAAACCCAGCAGATTGCATCCAGTCAGTGACTTGCAGCATTCACTCCTCCTGGATGAGCATGTAGAGACAGTGGACAGTCACTGGCGTTGACTTTGCAGCAATCCCTCATACTGAGCATGCATGTAGCGACAGTGGAGAGGAAAAACTCCCTTTTAACAGGAAGAAACCTCCAGCAGAACCAGAACCAGGCTCAGTGTGAGCGGCCATCTGCCACGACCGACTGGGGGTTAGAGAGAACAGAGCAGAGACACAAAGAGAACAAAGAAGCACTGATCCAGGAGTACTTTCTATGGGAAGGAAAAGGTAAATGTTAATGGATGTAGCTCCTTTAGTCGTTTCACCTAGAAAGAAAGAACAGATAAACTCTGAGCCAGTTTTCGAGGTTAGAGTCTGAAGAGAGCACATAAGAGTTAGTTACAGTAGAAGCTCAGTCAGTAGCTATGTCTAGGAATGAGATTACTATGCCTACTGGTTCTTACTATTCTGTTCTGATCCATACCGGCCAGTTCCAGATGTATCCGGTCAGTGTTTTTAATGTGGGTAACCTCAGCATTACTGACTCCAACAATGTCTGCAATATTTGGACAGAAATAGGGACCCAGATGGTTCTGTTGACTGCATGTTCTTCATTGGCTCAGAGTTCTACAGATGCTGGAGTGGGATCAGTTGCAGATTAAGTAAAAGCACTCCAAGCTGACGGTCATTTGGAGAAAAATGGACCCAACATCCTCCTGGATAACACAGACTGGAGAAAAACTGCAGTTAGTGGGTCCAACCCGCCAGAACCACAGTAACTACAAATCCAACCTATCACCGTACCAACCAGCATCAAACACTTTAACCAGCACCAACAACCCAAAATCAACCAACTAAATCTTCTCCATTAGTAAATCTCTTCTTCTATCAAGACTCTTTTCACTCGAGTTCATATTTAATACACACAGATTATCAATAATATTGATCAGCTAATGACACCATCAGGTGACCTTTGATTCCTTCACAGGTCAGCCTTCTGTTCCTTTACACCTGCTATAACACACCCTGCTGTGATGTCATTACACACACACCTTGAGATTTCTGTGCACGGAGTCTGACCTATGTCTGTGTTGCAGCTGCAGGATCCTCTGAACATACATGAACATGTTCACACACACAGATCAGCAGCTCATCCTCAAATCTAACTCCTCAATCAATCATACATCCATACATCTATGTATCTATTCACTTATTCAGCCATCATGCTTAATGCAGGTAAATACAACCGGTGATTCCTATATATATATATGTGTGTGTGTGTGTGTGTGTGTGTGTGTCTGCGCAGACCCCGGTCGATAAGCTTGTCGATGTCCGGGTCCAGTCCCTTGAAGTAGCACTTCCTCCACAGGCCGGAGTGGGTTGAAAACAGCGGCCTTCCGCACTCCGTCTCCAGGATTCCCATTCCCAGGATGGCCCTCCAGTTTTCCAGCAGTTCCTCCTCCCTGCTCCCCACATGTACTGGCTTCATGAGCGCCACGTCTCTCTGCCGGGCCGCGGCGCCGCCAGTGTCCACTAGAGGCAGGTGGTAGATGGGCATCTCCCGGTTCTTCTGGTCGTTGGAGTCGGAACCGTCGCAGTTCTTCTTGTGCCTGCGCGTGTCGGTCTGGTACCAGTGGTCCGTGGAGATGGCTGTGACCAGCAGCAGCAAGGACAGGGAGCTGAGCGCCAGGCTCACAGCAGACACCTTCACCGTGATGGGCCGGGCTCTCTCCATGGCCGGAACCTGGACCGAACCGGTGACGGTTCTGGTCCCGGGGCGGCCGTCCGGTCCGTTTTCAGCGCTGGTTCCGTTACTGGGCATCTTGAGCAGCCATCCTCCTCCTCCATCAGCTGTTCCCGGTTTGCCCTGGAGACCGCGTTGTCATGCCGACTGGCCTCAGAGCTTAGTCAAGATTACTGCAGGTTGGCTGCTGCACCGGAAGACGCCCCTTCAAAATAAAATAGGATACCGGCATCATTATTATAATAAAAAAATCCTAGTGATAGTGTGTTATTGGAGTTTGATCTCCGTGGCTTCCTCCTGGCCTGGCATGTATCAACTGAAGCGAACGTTGATCTGTAGCTCCTTGTGGGTCACCTAAAGTTTAAACATCCTTTCAGATGCAGACAAGAAACAACTGGTTAAACTGGGCCTCCTGACCAGTGCAGAAGGTGGGAAACCTTATGATGCCAAAACACCCTCAGTCCATAAAACCGTTTCCCAGCCTGGTTTGTCATCAACAGGCAGCTGCAGTGGAGAGCGTTCCTGTTGCCACTTCCTCCACGCAGATGGGAAAATATGCAATCAGCTGCTCCCTACAGACCACAGAAAGTTCTAATTATGTTGTCCTAACTCCCTTCCATGTGCAAACCACCTCCTGTTTCTGCAAAGTCGGTCTGCTCTTACGAACGTTCTCACTCAAAGAACCTCCATTTCAGTCACTGTGCTCCTCTGCATTCACAGTTCCTGTTTTTTACTATCACTACACCTTATCACCCTCAACAGAAAATGCTTCATTATGGGACAAACAAATGAGTATGATCTTCTTAGTCATAAACTATTATGTTCTATTCCTCATGTTCCTTTCTGCATCTGTCCTATCTATAATGCTGTGCACCAGTTTCTATAGTGGTCAGATTGAAGGTCAGGTACAACAGCACAGAGCTCGATTAGCATGCGATACGTTCCAGTGATTTTATTTTGAAATTCAAAAGGAAATTTAACGTCACATAGATGGAAATGACATAACTGGTGGTGATAAATAGTAATGACAGTAAAGGAAATAAACTCCAGATTAAATTTATTCTTAAATACATCTGAAAATAAATGGAGCAAATTTCAAGGTGGGCATTATCACCTGCAACTAACTTGGTATCGCTGTGGAGAAAAAAAGAAGAACATGAAATATGATGATGTTCATGGCTGTTAGTGGTGTTCAGTCCATAACCTTTTTCCCTGGGAGAATTTAGATAGGTTTCACAGGTCTTATTAGAGCAAACACGTGTGTCATTACAGCAGAAACAGGTATGATCAAAAAAGCAGCTTCATAGCTAACGACACTTCTTCAGTGTGGAAGAGCCTGCAGTCTGTTACCAACTATACTAATCCCTATGCTGTGACAACACCCAGCCTGGCTTAGGATCTAAACTGTTTCTACTGTAGGTTTGATTACCACCCTTTCCCACTTCACTCTCACACGAAAGGTCGACCTGCATCTCCCACCAATACCTCTACAACCCCCTCCTCTCTCCCCCTGCCTGCACTAAAGATCAAAGAGGAAGATGTTGATAGGGTCTTCCAGTTCTGACTGGGAAGAAAGCTCTGGGTCCTGATGGCATCATCCCCCTGAAAACCTGACCAACTTATCCCCCATCTTCATGCATATCCTCTCCAAGTCTATGGAGCTGTGTGAGGTTCCCTCCTGATTAAAAAACACCCCACCATCATCCCAGTACCTAAGAAACCTATCATAACAGAGTTAAATGACTACTACCCTGACGTCCATGGTCAAGAAATCTTTTGAGCGACTGGCGTTGACCCATTTCAAGGACATCACAGGTCCTCTGCTGGACCTCCTGCAGTTTGCTTATGGGGCAAATAGATCAGCAGATGATGCAGTCAACTTGGGGCTACACTTTATCCTGGTCCACCTCGACCACCCAGGGATGTACGCCAGGATTCTGTTTGTGGACTTCAGCTCAGCCTTCAACACCATCAGCCAAGACATCCTCCACCAGAAGCTCACCCAGCTCACAGTGCCAGCCTCCACCTGTCAGTGGATCACCAGCTTCCTGAAGGACCAGCAGCAGCAGGTGAGGCTGGGGAGCACCGTCTTCTGCTCATGATGCCTCACCACCTGCGACCGCCAGGGGTGTGTTCTCTCCCCACTCCTCTTCTCCCAACATACAAATGATTGCACCTCAGCGGACCTGTCTGTGAAACTCTTAAAGTTTGCAGATGACACCACTGTTTTTGAACTGATTCAGGACAGTGATGAGTCTACATACAGACGGGGTGGATCAGCTGGTACACTGGTGCCCTCAGAACCCATCTGGAATTAAACCTGAGAGATGGAGATGATGGTGGATATTTAAAAAAAAAAAAGACTCAAAAATGTATATTGTGATTGTTTGTTTTGGACTGATGTTTGATATGTGACACTGACTGGATGCAATCTGCTGGGTTTCCTTTCCTTAGATAGAAAAAACTTTTTATCCAATTTGAATAAATAACAGAATCTGGCTGCACTCTTCAGTGATTAAGATTAATTGGAATGTATGAACCTGACTTTTGTGAAGTGCCTTGAGACGACATGTGTTGTGAATTAGCGCTATATAAATAAACTGAATTGAATTGATTTGAATTGAATTGAATTGATGTGAGCGATGGAAACCAAAGTCAAGTCCTTGTTTGTACACACAAATTTGGCCAATATGTTGATTCTGATTCTGATTACAGCAGACAGGTCTGATTATAGTAGACAGGTGTGATAAAAGCAGGCAGATGTGATTACAGCAGACAGGTGTGAGTTCAGCAGACAGATGTGACTACAGTAGATAGATGTGATTACAGCAGACGTAGGTGTGATTAAAGTAGACAGGTGTGACCATACCAGACAGGTGTGAGTACAGCAGATAGGTGTGACTATAGCAGACAGGTGTGGTTTTAGTAGACAGGTGTGATTTCAGCAGACACAGAAATGATTTTGTGGCTCACTTGGACTCATCTTTGTCCTTGTCAGCTTTATCTTGTTTCCGTGGCAACAGGGGGACTGAGGCCTCATGGGAAATCTCAGGTGAATTCAGCTCTGGTTCTTTCAGAAAGAAAAATAAAAGCTCAACTGAGAGGTTGATCAATAATTCAGCAGTGTCCCTGCTGGCCTCTGCTGCTTCCTGTAACTCAACACCTTTCCCCCTACCTCCCCCATCCTCACCTCTCTGGAACCTTCCAGGAATCTCCCACCTTCTCTGTGTGATCTCCAGCTTTAAATAAACCACCTGTCTTCATCAGTCAAACTGTTACCTGGAGACCAACAATCTAAATCCCCCAAAATCTCTTACAGAATTACACGAAAATGATTAGAATCTGAGGAACATGTTCTCTCGTTACAGAAAAACAATTAGATCTACGATCCGATGAAACTCTGGTCAAGTGTCAGAAAATCATCAGTTTGATGATGAAATAGAAATTATAGTTGGAATCAGAGGAACATCTTTTCCAGATCGAGGAAACTCCAGATAAAGACAAGAATCCGATCCACATTCAGAAGAAAACCAGGAGCCTTACGTAAAAAAACTTTACTCTTTAGCTTACTGAAAAACCTTGAGTCTAAAGGCAGCGAGCATCTGCCTGCTGCATTAGTCATTGAACACATCATCTGTGAGGCCTCTCCTGTAAACCAAGAATCAGCTTGGCTCTGGTTTGGCCTCAGAGCGAGAGCTGCAGCATGTTAATGAGACAGGAAGCCGCAGCATGCTGAGCTGCTGACTGCAGACTTCTTTAATGACAGGACTTAACTTAAATCTGTTCAGCTGCCTGGGAGAAGAGAAAACATCTCAGCTGGAAAGGTTCTGGTCTGATTGGAATGTGCTTTCCTCAGAACCAGATTAGCTGTTTTCTTCATCTCCACACGCAGCTCTGGGTGTCTCCATCTTTAGTTCTTCATCAGCTTATTCTGAAGGTTTCTGCTGCAAAGTTGTGATGAGTTGTTTCATCCTCATAAACATAAACATCCCAGAGATACTCACAGTTTGCTTCATTAGTTGGAAAAAACATCCTGGACGCTCTGAGAATAAGAGTGGTGGATGATCACAAAGCGGTTTCCATGGTGAGGATGAGCGAGGAGCTATTATCCAAGTCGCCATGATGAGCACAGGGGCCCACCACAGGCTGCAAACATCAAAAATGTTCAGAAATGTTAGAAGAAACAGGACCAATCCAGGAGAAGAATAGGAAGGAACTCTGCAGCCAGGTCAAACTTGAGCAGGTTCTACATGGGTTCTGCAGAGGTTCTTTAGCCTGGTAATTCCTAAAGGAGCCTTAACATTCTCAGGACATCAACATGAGGCCTCTTTTTGATGTCCTCGAACCTCTGTGTTTCCGAAGGTTTTGGACCTGATTGTCCTCCTGCATAGTGGACATTATTAAATATTTTTTTGCAGCACTAGAGGCCTTTATTTGTCATTTTTCAACAGTAGGTAGACAGAAAAGAGGGCAAAGAGAGGGGGAGACATTCGGCAAAGGTTGCCGGGTCCGGGACTCGAACCAGGAACGGCCACATCAAGGACTATAGCCTCTGCACATGGTCGCATGCTTAACCCCTCCACCGCCAGCACCGCGCCCCCAGTGGATGTTATTAATCTGTCCATCTGTCTCTGGCCCACCCCTTTTAAACGTCATGTCATCCGAGCGTGTCTACAGAAACCAACCGGACTCCTCTGAAATGGGGCTGGTAATGAAAGGAAACACTTCCTTAAAAAAATTGGTTGGGATTGGGTCGATACAAGATGAAGGATTGAAGAATTTTGTCCCATATTACTTACTGTTTAGCAAGCTAATGTTACAACTCTAAAGCCTCTCATAAACCAACTGTAAAAACTCTGGATAATAGAACAAACGTGTATCATCATTGCCGCTCCATCCAAAGTGGGACGAATGCCATCTCTCTGGATCAGACCAGACTTTCCCCAAAATGTTCTTCTATTATCAACTGTCTATTTTCGATGGGCTCTACTTGGGCCGGCTCCACTTCACTCAGCCCTTTTTGTGAGCGTTTCCATTACAGTTTTTCCTGTACCAGTACCTACTTTTTTGCTCCCTGCTCCTGAGGAGGTCCAAACGGGGCAGAGTGAGGACCACATGTGATGTGAGCAGACTGCTGACCACTGACTGGCCGTGGGACCAGGAGGAATGAGAAGGTTTTCCAAGAGGCAGAGCAGGGAGAAGTTAATAAAACTCAAGCTTGACTGCAATAATTTTAAGGGCCACAATGACCGGACTGGGTCAAACCTCTGGAGATCATTGTGCAAAGCAGGATTCTTCATAAAATGAGGAACATTATGGAGAACCCTGAGCATCCTTTTCATGAGACTGTTGTACAACAACAGAGTGTCTTCAGTCAGAGGCTTCTTCAGATCTGCTGTAAGACCTCTTCAGGAGATCCTTCCTGCCCACAGCCAGCAGCATCTACAACGACTCTTTGAAGAAACCTTGGATGATATGAGCTACAACAACATTTAATTTCCCTTTGGGATTAATAAATTATTTTTGAATTGAATTGAAACAAAATTGTAAATATATATATATATCATTTAAATTATAATTTTTTCAATATTTTTTAAAGGTCTCAATTTGTTACTTTCTGATGTAATTAAATTAGGGAATCTATATAAAATTTAAACCAAATATATATTAAAATCATACATAAATAATATATTTATAATTACTTTTTTGCTTTCTGTGTTAAAGTATATCAAGAATAATTTAAACTGCTACTATGTCTCACTTACCAAACTAACACCTGATTGGTTAATCTGCACAGCAACAGTGTTAGTCCCACTGAGTGATTTTGATTTGATTTTAATTTGTAAAATATTACTAAAAATAAAAAATATTCAACATTTACTTAAGATAAAGATATATTGATTTATTTGACTCATACAGCTCCGGTTATATTACACATTATATAAAACTTTTAATGTATTAAATTGTGGCACTAATGACTTTCCATAGAGGTATCTGCAGATGTTTCATCTGTTGTAATACCACCGCCATATTGGGCTGGTATTTCCAGGACAATAATTGACAGACCGAATGTTATTTAATTAAATATTAAATAACTGAAACATATTTTTGAACAACACATTTCCTATTGTACCTGATCTGATCAGAGCTTCCACTAGCAGAGACACAATAAGGCTCTAATGGTGCGTTCACACCGAATGCGGATTCTGCGATAGGAGCGGCCGATTTACATATTATCCCTATGTAGAGGCGCGTTCAGGAGCGGAGTGGTGCGAGGCGGTGCGAAGGACACGAAGGACGCGGTGCGAAAGGCGCGCCGAGCGAAGCGAGAGCGATGGACGAGTTGAAAAATCTGAACTTTTTTCTAAATTCACGTCACGTCAACCAATCAGGGACTGGATGTGGCTGTGACATAGGGTGAAGGACCGCAGCGGAGAAGAAGCTGTTGTCAGTGAAGATGGAGGACCAGATCATAGTGGCGGTGTGCGGCAAGCCTGAGTTGCATGACTCAACTAACTAGCTGAGATTTATTTACTCACAGAAGACAGATGGACAAGCGTTCAGCAGCGGGGATGCAGCGCCGGTAATTGGTGTCCCGGAGGCCGATTCGTCTCCCAACACAGGACTGCAGATCTTCGAACTGGGTCCTGGATAGACTGAAATACCGCTGAAATCGACCATCATCCAGACGCAGCTCCTGGAGTAGGTGGCGGTACTCTCCGAACTGTTCCCGTCCCTGAAGAATCTGGTGAACCCAGGGACGTTGACGGTCAGCTGCGTTTTTCGGCTCTCCACAGGTAAAACACCGTGATTATCCGTGAAATCCATGTCCGGCATGTTCAGTTGAAACCAGCAAGCAGCAGATAGAAGCTCCTGCTATTTGATCATGCGGCGAAGCGTTGCCATTTGTTGACATTTGGCCACGCGGATTGCATGCAAAATGTCAAGCGAGCAACAGCACACAAATGACGCGAAAAATTTGCACGGTGTGAACGCACCATTACAGAAACTGTTGAGTCTGTTAGCGCCATTAGAGCAGAGGACACAGGGAGGAGAGGTCCAGGTGTGGGTGACAGTGGATTGTACAGGTAACCTTGAGGCGTGTTCCTCAGGAGCCAGACGTCGTACTATTTCTTTATCTCAAAGTCATGGAGCCACTGCCTGACCCAGATTGAAGCTGTATCGGTGTATGAATGTGTGAGCGTTGAGTGCGATTGGGTGAATGTGGCTCTAGTATAAAGCGCTTTGAGGGGTCTGTATGACTGGAAAAGCGCTATATAAGTTCAGTCCATTTACAAGGGCAAGTAGGAAGACAAAAATGAATGAAAAATGTTTATCTAACTGAAATATTAATACTGCATTTTCATTCACACTCGTGCCTATTTTGAAAAAAGATATTCTGGACCATAATTTGATATTTGTTTGACCCAGTTCTGGGTCCCCCCTCTACCCTGGGCCCAGGACAATTGTCCTGTATGCCCCCCCATCCCATCAGCAGTGGTGTGTGTATGATCGCTGGTGGTGCACTACGCCCGATCAGACAGAACAAGCTGCAGTACTGGAGCCCCATGGAGAACTGAGTTGGCACCATTCCTAAACACAATCGCATTAATGGTGACTACAGTTTAACATTAGAGCTTCAGCTTTTTAGCTTTAGGGATGATGGAGACATAAGTTTGCACATTGCACAAGACTGTGTGGACATGTTTTATGCAGGTTAGTGAAATGGAAGGAAGGGAAAACACATAAAACAGTGTCTAAATCCCTCGTTGAACTAAAGATTGTCATAACTTGAAAACACAACCCAAATCAAATCTTTGTATTTATCAGGCTGTTAGCAGTTAAGAACTACAAACACCACCAACTATCCAGAACACAATGAAATGGACTTTTCTTAGGCCATCTTTGGCTCGGATTCTTTTCTGCAGAAGCTGAGACAGAATGTCCCTGGATTCACAAACAGCAGACCGAACCTTTCATCAGATCCGAGGACTCTTCAAAGATGTAGGCTGAATCCGTTGAAAGACCTTGTCTACAAAGGCCACGAAACTGCGAAGGGTGGATATCTGTGGCTTTGAAACTGGATGGTGTCCCCTTCGCCAGCTGTTCCCGCCCTTAGCTCAGCAAAACTTCTGTTGCCTAGCAACCGTGATAGCATGAAGCACAGAGCGGCGAAGCCGTGAAGATGGAGACCGAACTTCTGCTCAGTTTTTTATTGTTCATTTAAAAATTGCAGCAGTTGTACCGTCGCTGCAGGCATGTGTTATCTCAGCTCAGTAGCACGTCTGATGCTGGAACTGTTCTGACCAGACAAAGGGGAAACACCTCCTTTGTCTGACCAGCTCACTAGCATGTCTGATGCTGGAAATCTGTAATGAGGCTAAATTAATAAAGCTGATTGAGTGATGATCATCGATCTCCTTTGGTAAATATGATTTTTCCACTACAAACCCTTAGACACTGTCCTTACTGTCCTCCCCTAAGACACTGTCCTTACTGTCTCCATGTGAGAAGCTTTTCTTTAGTTTCTCACTGTAGCTTCTCTTTGCTGCTTTTATCTCCTTGGTCAGTTTGTTCCTGGCCTGCTCATACAGGGCCCGGTCTGCACTGCTGTGAGCCATGTTGGGACCCCAGCCATGGTTACAAAGTGAAAGGCCAGTACGAACTTTTCTGGAACTTTCAAGATAAATCGCATTAACCTACTTCCAGCACAGCCAGAAACAGGGAATAACAGCGGACTTCCCGTGACGTCACTGTCCGAATAAAAACCCAGCTTTTGCAACAAACTGACCTCTTCCACGCAGGTCCCCAGAGGAACTGGACGGAGGGACACAGCGCGCTAATGTCTCTTTGCAGGCAAACAGACATAAACTCTGTCATACGATCACACAATCATATGTACTAAGTTAAGTATGTATGAATTGCTGTTTGTGTATCCAGTATTCATTCATCATCGGGGGTAATTAAGGAACAAGGGTTGCTTAACTTTTCTCTCTGAGGTCTAGAGAAGCAAACTGTGTTCCAGAGAGTTCCCAGCAGAGACCCGGTCTCTACGACGCCGAGAGGAGCAGTTTTCCCGGTCTGAAGGAAGGACAACGGGACCGCATCACCGTGGTTACAGCAGTAACGTGCAGTTTGGCCGGCCGACAGAACGAGTCGCCAACTTTTCCTCAGCACGGTTCACGTAAGTGGTTGTGTTTTGGTTCAGAGAGAAGTAGTTTAGAGTGAAATAGTCTAAACATTTTTCGTTTTTTGACGTTTGGTTTTGTTTGTGTTGAAAATCAGCTATCTTAGTGCTAGCAGATTATCTGTCAGCACATGTGCTCAGTTTGTGTGTTCTATGTTTGTGTTTCTTTTAAGTTAAGACAAACTTTATTTAAAGGGTGATTTTAAACACAGAAGATCGGCAATAACGCGCTGCCCGCGCTTATGCATTTTAACCCTTTTATTAGTGGTATTTTAAAGGTATGTGTTTGATTCTGACGATAAGCTATACGTTTTTTTGTTAGCTGTAACTGCCAAAGATCCCTGCTAAAGATCATTTACCCAAAAAGGTTGTTAGTTTTCAATCTAGTAAAATAATATTTCCCTAAATATTATTTTACTAAACTTGATAACTAAGTAACACAATTAAGCCCATTTCTCAAAGATTTGGTTTTTATTCAAAATAATATTTCTTTAAATAATAATAAATAAAGGCAGCTAATTAAACACCGTTGAGAATTGGTCATCCAGAAGGTTGGTTTTATTCAGTAGATCATTCTTATTCTTAAAATCTGATTTTATTAAAATAATATTTATTCAATTCAATTCAATTCAGTTTATTTATATAGCGCCAATTCACAACACGTCGTCTCAAGGCACTTCACAAAAGTCAGGTACATACATTCCAGTTAATCCTAATCATTGAACAGTGCAGTCAGATTCAGTTTATTATTCAAATTGGATAAAAAGTTTTTCTATCTAAGGAAACCCAGTAGATTGCATCCAGTCAGTGACTTGCAGCATTCACTCCTCCTGGATGAGCATGTAGAGACAGTGGACAGTCACTGGCGTTGACTTTGCAGCAATCACTGAGCATGCATGTAGCGACAGTGGAGAGGAAAAACTCCCTTTTAACAGGAAGAAACCTCCAGCAGAACCAGAACCAGGCTCAGTGTGAGCGGCCATCTGCCACGACCGACTGGGGGTTAGAGAGAACAGAGCAGAGACACAAAGAGAACAAAGAAGCACTGATCCAGGAGTACTTTCTATGGGAAGGAAAAGTAAATGTTAATGGATGTAGCTCCTTTAGTCGTTTCACCTAGAAAGAAAGAACAGATAAACTCTGAGCCAGGTTTCAAGGTTAGAGTCTGAAGAGAGCACATAGAGTTAGTCACAGTAAAAGCTCCGTCAGTAGCTATGTCTAGGAGAGAGAAAGGGTTAAACACTGAAAGACAGGGCCATGTGGATCATCGGTAGAGGGTGAGCATTAAGTTGTTGCCAGCAGAAGCTCGGACGATGCCCCTCTCCAGAAAGGTGTTACAGGTAGACACAGAGTCAGGCCAGGTGTAGCTTCTAGGAAGAGAAAAGAGAGAGAACAAAGTTAAAAGCTGAAATAACAGCAAATAATGCAAAATTGGAAAGTAGTGTGAGAAAGTAGCAGAGGGTGAAAGTGGTCATTATGTCCTCCAGCAGCCTAAGCCTATAGCAGCATAACTACACAGAAAGTTTCAGTTCAGATTATTTAGTTAAACAGCGCTTATTTACAACAATGTCGTCTCAAGGCACCCCACAAAGGGTCCCACTGATGGTCATTGTTATACTAAAAACCACAATGATTGGGATACCTCTCTCTGTCAGATTGACCATAACCATTGGAAAAGAGAGGGGGTCATACAGGTAGCAGAAATGGAGGGTGTGTTTGCACCTCAACCATAACTGAGTCGGTTTAGGCTAAACCTGACTCCCCCTTATGCGCCCCCCTAAGTACCTAGATGTTCACCTGAACCATAAGCTTGACTGGAGTCACAACACTGATGGTCTTTACAGGAAGCATCATAACAGACTCTACCTGGTGAGGAGGCTGAGGTCTTCTGGAGTGCAGGGGGTGCTCCTGAAGACCTTTTATGACTCTGTGGTGGCATCAGCACATGCACATTTCTTTTAATCTGAGCATGCCATTGTTAATAACAATATGTACAATGTACAATATTTCTCTTTCTTATGTTGACCTTCCCAGTCTACTTTTTGACTTTTATAGTTTTTCTGGTTTGTTGGATCAACATAGTAATTTTTTTGCTTAAAAACTGTAAACAGCTAAAAAATATGGATCTATATATCAAAGTAGTATGTGTGTATAATATTATTAGGAGAAACATGGAGAGGAAATTTGGTCTTCATCCTCCAAATTGGACAATATTTGTGGAGACGTGGCTGTAAGCTGCATTACTGAATCACACCTTCATGAAATCTTGTAAAGGAGCATTAAAGCTTCTTCAGCACCTGACCTAAAACCAACCAAACAAATAAAACTTGAATGCTTCTGTTAAATGTCAGCTTTTGTTACATTTGTTTAAAAATGGGTTGAGGACGGTGGAACACTGTGTCCCACCGTGTGGGGCAGCATAGAGGTGCTCGCCCAGGGTGGGCAGTCATACGAGAACCACCACTGGTCCTCAGTGCCCTTGCTGTCCACTTGCTGCTGTTGTCTCACCATTTTCAGTTTCTCGGGGCATTGATTAGATGAGAGGCAGGGCTTCAGCTGTGTTGTTTTATGATGCAGGAACCTTTACCGGATCCAGATTAGGCCAGGGTTCCAGGGTCAGAGAACAACCTGCTGCCTTGCTCAGAGGCTCCTGGAAAACTGCTGTCTGAACTCAGCTCACTGCTCTGCAGCAGTGACTGACTGGGTGTTAGAACCCAGTCTCCCCTCCCCCATCCTCCTCCTCCCCACAGAGGATATTGATCCCTGTCCTGAAGCTCCATCAGCTCTTATCGACCGACAGGATCGAGGCTCCTGGCTCACCTTGTACCGGGTTGAGGGGAGTCAGGAGGGGGACTGTGTGTGTGGAGGGGATTTTCCTGGGCAGGGGGTTTAATTAACACTCGGTCAGAGCGGCTGCAGAGTGCGGCTCACTCTCTGAGGTGTGAATATCATCGCTGTGATGAAGTGCTGAAGCAGCCACAAGATGGAGGTCAACCAAAACAGGGCGTTAAACTGGAACCAATAATAGAACCTGCTGGTCACTTCCTGTGGCTCATTCACAATAAGAGTCTCAGGGATGTATTTTGATGTAATCAGTGATAGTGGATGACTGCTAGCTGTTGGTTACCATGGTGATTCATGTGGCAGTAATGCAGTTTGGAGCTGCGGCGTGAGCATGAGCCTCGGAGGATGCTGAAGGTGTTTCTGCAGTTGGGACTGATGCTGAGGAACACCAGCAGCTGATTATTGATTATGAGCGCATTGATCAGCTGTGACAGGAAGGAGCGGTGTTGAGCCAACAGAGAGTTCTCACACAGATCCCTTCTGCTGACAGTGTTCAGATCACAGCTGCAAAACGTCCTGCATCAAGGTCATAAACCTGGACTCCAGCTCCCTCCTGGAGAAAGCAGCAGTGGCAGCACTTCCACCAGCAACTCTGACACCTGCCAGTGTCACAGGGAGTTGCCATGGCAACATTCCCCAGTGCCACAACCCTGCAGAAAGGCAGATGCCATGATGGATCGCATTGTAGGCAGCGCCACCGCCGTATTTTCTCATTTCTTTGGCATCGAGCATTTAGTATTCCAAACATCCGAAACATCTAAAACAGGAAATGTTTCTTGTGATTAAATGTCTGACAGCGACCGATGGTTGAATTTAATACAGCAGGTAAACATTTGATCTCAGCCTCATACAGCGCATGAACCCAGCTTTTCCGTGACCCACGGCCACAGCACCACAGACAGGGAGCCATGATGGAGCAGGTCGTAGGCACCAGCCAGAATCACTATAGTTTTCTGGCCTATTCCTCCTGCTGGACCTGCTTTGCTTTAAATGAGAAAAATTGTTAGCATTACTTATTACACCCTGCATCTATTTTTACCAACTCATTCAGTTGGCACAGTTAAGCCAGAATTATTCATACCCCTGGCAGATTAAGGTTTAAGTACAGTAATAGTTGAATATTACCAAGATGTTTCTTCTGACTGGAAGCAATGTTATGGCTTTGAGAGTCCTGACTTGGATCTGACAGAGAAACTGTGCAGAGAGCTAAAGATATGGGTGAAGGTAAAGAGGCTTTCAAACCTCAAAGACATGGAGCTCATCACCAAAGATAAATCATCAAAACACCAGAGGAGAAATGCAGAAAGCTGTTGAGCTGTTAGAAGAAGACTACAACTACACTGTGAGATCCTGTCCATGAACACCATAAATATGATCAGTGACAAGGGCCAGCCCTGGCGTAGTCCAACCCACACCAGGAACAAGCTCCACTTCGCCACCCAGATACCTCATACTCCTGCAGCACCCCCCACAAAATATCTCGTGGGACATGTTCTTAGGTCTTCTTCAGATCCACAAACACATGTAGACCAGCGAAGCATACTCCCATGACCAGCTCAAGCATTCAGTGAGGGTGAAGATCTGGACCACGGCCTGGACGAAAGTCGCATTGCTGCTCCTGAATGCGAGGTTCGACTGTCAGTCTGTACCTCCTCTCCAACACCCTACAGTAAGCTTTCCCTAGGAGGCTAAGAAGTATGATCCCTCGATAGCAGGAACACACTCTCCAGTCCCTTTTCTTTAAAAAAGGAACTAAAAAAAGACCACCACGCCAGACAAACACGGCTCCTAACAGAAAAATACAAAACATTTTCAGCTTGAGAACATATATTTATATCTCCTCCTAAAAAATATTACCAAACATATTTACTGCATCAGCTCCATTGCTGGATAGCCAGATTCGGACCATTCTTGAATTGTGGTCCAGGGCCACGCGAAATGATTCCAAGGGCCACAAATGGACCCCAGGCCACAGTTTGGAAACCCCTGTCCTAGTCTAGTCAGTGATTGGCCTCATCACCTTCTGGCATGGCTTCTACTGCTTTGAAATAAACTGCTGCTTGTCAATCATTTTGACCAGATCCAATATCTGAGACTGCATGAAATAAAAATAAACAGTAGTAATATTTGCTTTTCATCAAGTAAGTAAGTGTAGGGTTAGAAGTTACAGAACATGTTAACTCACATTTTGCACACCTGGACAGACGCACACTACTGATCAAAAGTTTTACAACGCCTTCCTCATTCATTGTTTTCTTTATGTTTATGACTGTTTAAATTGTACTTAGATTCTCACTAAAGGCATCAAAACAGTGAATGAACACATATTTAATTATGTAGCAAACAGAAAAATGTAAAAGAACTTTTGAATATGTTTTATATTTTAGCTTCCTTAAAGTAGCCGCACGTTTCTGTGATGACTGAAATATTAACCTTTGACCTTCTCTCAATGAACCTCTGGGAAGTTCTTTCAAGACTCTCTGGAAAACCGTTTCAGGTGACCACCTCATGAAGCTCCTGGAGAGAACGCCAAGAGAGCAAAGCAGGAATCAGAGCAAAGGGAGGCTATTTGGAAGAATCTCAAATATAAAAATGTTTAGAGATATTTTAACTTTTTATTTACTACATAATTCCATGTGTGTTCATTCATAGTTTTGTTGCCTTTGATGAGAATCTACAATGTAAATAGTCATGAAAACAAAGAGACCCATTAAGTGAGACAATGTATCTGAAACATTTGACTGGTAGTGTAAGTCGGTCAATACTTCAGACCTTTATGGTATTTGGATTGTTTCATGCTCCCTGACAGAACCATCCAATGACTGTCTGTCCAGCAAGTTTCTGGCAGATGTATTGATCACCGGGAGAACATAAGATTTACACTGGTCATATAAATCTGTGCTAATTACACTAACAGTCCCTCTATTTATAGACTAAGACAATAAATAAATAATATTCATCACAGAAGGCTTTAATTTCTGGAACATAGACTCCCAGTGATTTACATCTGCAGACCCCGACACCACTCTGAGGCCCCATAGTCTTAAACCTTAAGCATGGCATCATTTCCGCTTGGTGCATATTGACTCCAGAGTAGACAGCGCCCTCTGCTGTACGGGAATACAAATAACCTACAGGTCCCGGGTCGGTTCTGCTCCACATATCTGAGAGATAGAATCTACGGAGCCCAGGAAATGACATGGGGAAATAAAATATATAGCATGTGTACAAAGTACTAATTTGTGGCCATGAAGTAGGCAACTTATTTTCGGTGGCTACTTTATATTATGTTTCAGTTTGCTACGTGATTGAGCGTCCTATTCTGTTCTTGTCCATATCTTCTCGATGTTTCACATTTCGTCAATTAATTAGGCAACGGGTTGCTGATGTCTCACCCAAACTTTGCAGCTGCAGCCCTGCACGCAGAACACTTTTCAAGAATTAGTATTTCGTGCACACATTATATATATATTTCGTGGCCACAAATTAGCATCTCTCGGGAACAAATTAGCATATCATGCTCACGCTAAATATGTATTTCCACATGTCAGTTCCCGGGCTCCATAAAAATCAGAGCAGTTGTGACAGATTCATGCAGTTGCGTTCACTGACTTGTGTTTGTGTGAGGAACAAATCAGGAAAACATGTCTGTGGGAAGATGGTAGAACAGGTGTGTGAATTTGTTCTGCTCCTAATCTTTTGGACTCAGCGGAACAAAAATATTCAAGCAGAACAGGACCAGAACCTGTGATATTCACCAGTTATCTTTTTCTCAGGTCTTTTCTACCATTGGTGTTGAATCAGTAGGAGGACAGATGTAAAAGTAAGAAGTTAATGAATCCACAGCAGCTCCTCTAGCTTTGTTCTCTGTGACGTTTAATTTTCTGATACTTGTTAGTTAGAAATATATAGAAACCCATAAAGTCACCTGACCATCAGCTGAGTTAACAGATCCAACCAGTGGACAGATGGACAGCAAAGTTCTGGATGGGATCAGTCGGACCTGACTGAGGTTTCTTGGATCTGTTTAATGAATTTGATTACAACAGATCCACGTGAAATCAGCAAGCCAACATGAAACTCTAGGAGGAAGTTACTGGATCAGTCCTTCCTCTCGGTCCGACCGGGCTGAAGACCCACATACTCTGACTGAACATTGGGTTTTACAGATCTTGATCTTGGAGTTACCACATTGGTTCATTTCAGTCCCATGATCACATGCTGACAGGGTAAGGCCGTTTCCGTGGCAACACTTTCTTCCTGTTTGTCTGTGCTCTCACAGAGCAGATTCTTATCCCTCCCCCTTCTCAGGAGCAGCAGCAGTGATGTCACAGCGATGTCACTTCTATGCTATACTTCCCATCTCCATCATAACCTTGCTCTGTTCCTCTTCTAATAACCAAAATAGAGCAAAATAAAACAGAATGGGCAGAAGCAGGAAAATGCAGAAATCCTGACTTCAGGTAGTCTGTACCACAGCATTGGTGCGGCAGACTGAGGGACCTGGTCCTCTTTGGGACCTCTGAATAAAGACAGCGAGCAGCATTGAGAAGATTAGATAAATAATCTGTGGCCTGGCTGTTTAAAGCCAGTTCAAATGAATCCTGAAATCTCCTGGTAGCCACAGTATAGAGTATCAAACAGGCGTCATGTGAAGGCTGATTAATCTGAACAGGTAAACAGCTCATTGATCATGGATTCATTTTTCTGTCTCAGTTTAGAAACATTCCTACATTTGTGGTTTAGGTTGTAGTCCAGGAGGAGCTATGATCATTCAATTCAGTTTCAATTCAGTTCATTTATATAGCGCCAATTCACAACACATGTTGTCTCAAGGCACTTCACAAAAGTCAGGTACATACATTACAATTATCCTAATCATTGAACAGTGCAGTCAGATTCAGTTATTTATTCAAATTGGATAAAAAGTTTTTCTGTCTAAGGAAACCCAGCAGATTGCATCCAGTCAGTGACTTGCAGCATTCACTCCTCCTGGATGAGCATGTAGAGACAGTGGACAGTCACTGGCGTTGACTTTGCAGCAATCCCTCATACTGAGCATGCATGTAGCGACAGTGGAGAGGAAAAACTCCCTTTTAACAGGAAGAAACTCCTGGATCAGTGCTTCTTTGTTCTCTTTGTGTCTCTGCTCTGTTCTCTCTAACCCCCAGTCGGTTGTGGCAGATGGCCGCTCACACTGAGTCTGGTTCTGCTGGAGGTTTCTTCCTGTTAAAAGGGAGTTTTTCCTCTCCACTGTCGCAACATGCATGCTCAGTATGAGGGATTGCTGCAAAGTCAACGCCAGTGACTGTCCACTGTCTCTACATGCTCATCCAGGAGGAGTGAATGCTGCAAGTCACTGACTGGATGCAATCTGCTGGGTTTCCTTAGACAGAAAAACTTTTTATCCAATTTGAATAAATAACTGAATCTGGCTGCACTGTTCAATGATTAAGATTAATTGGAATGTATGTACCTGACTTTTGTGAAGTGCCTTGAGACGACATGTGTTGTGAATTGGCGCTATATAAATAAACTGAATTGAACTGAATTGAATTGAAACCTCCAGCAGAACCAGAACCAGGCTCAGTGTGAGCGGCCATCTGCCACGACCGACTGGGGGTTAGAGAGAACAGAGCAGAGACACAAAGAGAACAAAGAAGCACTGATCTAGGAGTACTTTCTATGGGAAGGAAAAGGTAAATGTTAATGGATGTAGCTCCTTTAGTCGTTTCACCTAGAAAGAAAGAACAGATAAACTCTGAGCCAGTTTTCAAGGTTAGAGTCTGAAGAGAGCACACAGAGTTAGTTACAGTAAAAGCTCAGTCAGTAGCTATGTCTAGGAGAGAGAAAGGGTTAAACACTGAAAGACAGGGCCATGTGGATCATCGGTAGAGGGTGAGCATTAAGTTGTTGCCAGCAGAAGCTTGGAGGATTCCCCTCTCCAGAAAGGTGTCACAGGTAGACACAGAGTCAGGCCAGGTGTAGCTTCTAGGAAGAGAAAAGACAGAGAACAAAGTTAAAAGCCGAAATAACAGCAAATAATGGAAAATTGGAGAGTAGTATGAGAATGTAGCGAAGAGGGTGAAAGTGGTCATTATGTCCTCCAGCAGCCTAAGCCTATAGCAGAGATAGCTACAGAGATAGCTCAGGATAACCTAAGCCACTCTAACTATAAGCTTTATCAAAAAGGAAAGTTTTAAGCCTAGCCTTAAAAGTAGACAGGGTGTCCACCTCACGGACTAAAACTGGGAGCTGGTTCCACAGGAGAGGAGCCTGATAACTAAAGGATCTGCCTCCCATTCTACTTCTAGAGACTCTAGGAACCACCAGTAAACCTGCAGTCTGAGAACGAAGTGCTCTGTTAGGAACGTATGGAACAATCAGATCTCTGATGTATGATGGAGCTAAATCATTAAGGGCTTTATATGTGAGGAGGAGAATTTTAAATTCTATTCTGGATTTAACAGGGAGCCAATGAAGGGAAGCTAAAGTAGGAGAAATATGATCTCTCTTTTTAATTTTCATCAGAACTCTTGCTGCAGCATTTTGAATCAGCTGAAGGCTTTTAACTGCATTTTGTGGACATCCTGATAGTAAGAATTACAATAGTCCAGCCTTGAAGTAACAAATGCATGGACTAGTTTTTCAGCGTCACTCCTGGACAGGATATTTCTAATTTTGGCAATGTTCCGGAGATGAAAAAAGGAAATCCTAGAAACCTGTTTAATATGGAATTTAAATGACATGTCCTGGTCAAAAATAACACCAAGGTTTTTTTACTTTATTATCGGAGGTCAATTTAATGCCATCCAGGTTAAGTGATTGACTAAGCAGTTTCTTTTTTAAAGACTCCGGTCCAAAGACGACAACTTCTGTCTTGTCTGAATTTAGAAGCAGAAAATTTAAAGTCATCCAAGTTTTTATGTCTTCAAGACATGCTTGTAGTCTAACTGGTTGGGCTCATCAGGATTTATGGATAAGTAAAGCTGAGTGTCATCAGCGTAACAGTGAAAATTTATTTTATGCTGCCTGATAATTTGACCTATTGGAAGCATATATATATAGTAAAGAGAATTGGCCCAAGTACTGAACCCTGTGGTACTCCACAATTAACCCTGGAGTTTAAAGATGATTTTCATTTACATGAACAAACTGGAATCTGTCAGACAAATAAGATTTAAAACCAGCCTAGCGCTGTTCCCCTGATCCCTACAGCATATTCCAGCCTTTCTAAGAGAATATTATGGTCGACTGTATCAAATGCAGCACTGAGATCTAACAGAACCAGAACAGACACAAGTCCATTATCTGAGGCCATAAGAATATCATTAGTGACTTTCAGCAGAGCTGTTTCAGTGCTATGATGAGCTCTGAAACCTGACTGAAACTCTTCAAACAGGTCATTGCTGTGTAAATGCTCACACATTTGATTAGCAACTAGAATTTTAGATAAGAATGGAAGATTGGATATAGGTCTGTAATTTATTAAGTCATCTCGATCAAGCGAAGGTTTATTAAGCAAAGGTTTAATTACAGCTACCTTAAAAGCCTGTGGTACATATCCATTTACTAAAGATAAATTAATCATATCTAAAATGGGGCTGGTAATCAGAGGGAACACTTCCTTAAATAATTTGTTTGGGATTGGGTCTACCATACAAGTTGAAGGTTTAGATGAAGCTAATATTTCTGATAACTCAGGAAGCTCCACAGGATCAAAACAGTCCAAACACAGATCAGGTTCTACAGTTATTTCCAATGTTGTCTCACTTGCTGAGGATGAAGTAATCATCTTCGGGAGTATGTCAAAGATTTTCTTCTTAATAGAATCAATTTTATTTAAGAAGAATCCCATAAAGTCATGACTGCTGAGAGCTAAGGGAATGGATGGCTCAACAGAGCTATGACTCTGTGTAAGTTTAGCAACTGTACTAAAGAGAAACCTAGGATTATTCTTGTTCTCTTCTATTAAGGATGAGAAATAAGCTGTTCTAGCTTGGTGAAGTGTCTTTTTATACAACAGTAGGCTATTTTTCCAGATTAAGTAGGAATCCTCTAGGTGTGTAGAGCCCCATTTTCTCTCCAATTTTGTAACATTGTGCTTTAAAGTATGCAGCTCTGAATTAAACCAGGGAGCTAGCCTCCTATGAATAATTACCTTCTTTTTCAAGGGGACTGCATTGTCTAATGCACCACGCAATGATGAAGTAACACTCTGAACAAGAGAATCAATTTGTGAAGGGGAAGAAACAAAATTATTGCCCTCCACTGTGTTTTTCTGTGATAATGATAAAATTAAAAGTGGAACAGATTCTTTAAAGGTTGTTACAGCATTGTCTGATAATGATCTGGTCTTGGTCCCAGTTTTCCTGGTGTTTAAAACAAGGTAGCTGCTAAAAGGCCAATCACTGATCTGAGATAACAACAACCTGTCCAGCTCTGACAATACACACAAAATATGCTGAAAATGTCTCACACACACGGCAAAACAGAGTGGAGTGGATCTGAGCCCTGCAGGTGGAGCGTTCATATGAAGCGGATGTGCTCTCTGCAGAGATGATGTGAGTGCTGAGCTCTGCAGAGTCCACCTGAACGCTACCTGAATTATTCATGCGGCTCTCAGAAGGAAGCAGCTGATGAAAATGTAAACACACTGCGTTTCTCCTCCCTGAAAACACAGCTGGATGATTTTAACGGCCGGCTGACATTTCCACACGCTGTCCTGAACTCCACTTGCTGGTTCAATTCCTCCTGTTGCTGTGTGATGGAACTGACCTCTGACCTCTAAATGAGGCTGTTTACTCTGCAGCTTCCCTAATGGGTCATCTTACAGGAGTGATTTAAACAGGGAGTTGATTAGTTAAAGGACAGATCACGTGTCCATGAAGAGTGCAGAGACCAAAGTAAGAACCTTCTAGAAAACCAAATAACTGATTTTGTTTGTTTATTCCCTTTGTTAAAAACAAATATCATTTAGGTCGACTCAACAGCACTGCTCAATGGCCTGGAGGTCAACTGCACTAAACAGAATGGACAAACAGATTAGAGCTATGAACCTGTTGACACACCTGTGGAGGAACCTGTAAACTAACCTGTAAATTAACCTGTAGAGGAACCTGTAAATTAACCTGTAGAGAAACCTGTAAACTAACCTGTAAATTAACCTATAGAGGAAACAGCAAACTAACCTGTAAATTAACCTGTAGAGGAACCTGTAAACTAACCTGTAGAGGAACCTGTAAACTAACCTGTGGATGAACCTGTAAATTAACCTGTAGAGGAACCTGTAAAGTAACCTGTAAATTAACCTGTAGAGGAACCTGTAAACTAACCTGTGGATGAACCTGTAAATTAACCTGTAGAGGAACCTGTAAACTAACCTGTAGAGGAACCTGTAAATTAACCTGTAAATTAACCTGTAGAGGAACCTGTAAACTAACCTGTAAATTAACCTATAAAGGAAACAGCAAACTAACCTGTAAATTAACCTGTAGAGGAACCTGTAAACTAACCTGTAAATTAACCTGTAGAGAAACCTGTAAATTAACCTGTGGATGAACCTGTAAATTAACCTGTAGAGGAACCTGTAAGCTAACCTGTAAATTAACCTGTAGAGGAACCTGTAAACTAACCTGTAGAGGAACCTGTAAATTAACCTGTGGATGAACCTGTAAATTAAACTGTAGAGGAACCTGTAAACTAACCTGTAAATTAAACTGTAGAGGAACCTGTAAACTAACCTGTAAATTAACCTGTAGAGGAACCTGTAAACTAACCTGTAAATTAACCTGTAGAGGAACCTGTAAATTAACCTGTAGAGGAACCTGCAAACTAACCTGTAAATTAACCTGTAGAGGAACCTGTAAACTAACCTGTAGAGGAACCTGTAAACTAACCTGTGGATGAACCTGTAAATTAACCTGTAGAGGAACCTGTAAACTAACCTGTAGAGGAACCTGTAAATTAACCTGTAAATTAACCTGTAGAGGAACCTGTAAACTAACCTGTAGAGGAACCTGTAAACTAACCTGTGGATGAACCTGTAAATTAACCTGTAGAGGAACCTGTAAACTAACCTGTAGAGGAACCTGTAAATTAACCTGTAAATTAACCTGTAGAGGAGCCTGTAAACTAACCTGTAGAGGAACCTGTAAATTAACCTGTGGATGAACCTGTAAATTAACCTGTAGAGAAACCTGTAAATTAACCTGTAGAGGAACCTGTAAACTAACCTGTAAATTAACCTGTAGAGGAACCTGTAAACTAACCTGTAAATTAACCTGTAGAGGAACCTGCAAACTAACCTGTAAATTAACCTGTAGAGGAACCTGTAAACTAACCTGTAGAGGAACCTGTAAACTAACCGGGGATGACCTGTAAATTAACCTGTAAGGAAACCTGTAAACTAACCTGTAGAGGAACCTGTAAATTAACCTGTAAATTACCTGTAGAGGACCTCTAAAAAACCTGTAAAATTAACCTGTGGATGAACCTGTAAATTAACCTGTAGAGGAGCCTGTAAACTAACCTGTAGAGGAACCTGTAAATTAACCTGTGGATGAACCTGTAAATTAACCTGTAGAGAAACCTGTAAATTAACCTGTAGAGGAACCTGTTAAACTAACCTGTAAATTTAACCTGTAGAGGAACCTGTAACAAACCTGAAATTTAACTGTAGAGGAAAACCTGTAAACTAACCTGTGGATGAACCTGTAAATTAAAAGCTGTAGAGGAACCTGTAAACTAACCTTAAAATTAACCTGTAGAGGAACTTGTAAATTTAAACCCTGTGGATGAACCTGAAATTTTAACCTGTAAGGGACCTGAAAACTAAACCTGTAGAGGAACCTGTAAATTAAACCCGGGATGAACCTGTAAATTAACCTGTAAAAAACCTGTAAATTAACCTGTAGAAGGAACCTGTAAAAACTAACCTGTAGAGGAACCTGTAAAATTAAAACCTGTGGATGAACCTGTAAATTAACCTGTAGAGGAACCTGTAAACTAACCTGTAGAGGAACCTGTAAATAACCTGTGGATAAACCTTTTAAATTAACCTGTAGAGGAACCTGTAAACTAACCTGTAAATTTAACCTGTAGAGGAACTGTAAACTAACCTGTAAATTAACCTGTAGAGGAACCTGAAAACTAACCTGTAAATTAACCTGTAGGGAAACCCTGTAAACAACCCGGGGGATGAACCTGTAAATTAAGCTGTAGAGGAACCTGTAAACTAACCCCGTAAATTAACCTGTAGAGGAACCTGTAAATTAACTGGGGAACCGAAAAATTAACCTGTAGAGGACCTGTAAACAAACCCTGTAGGGGAAAACCTGAAAAAACAAACCTGTAAATTAACCTTTGGGGCCTTAAAAAACCTTAAATAACCGGGGGAAACCCTTAAAAAACCTGTGGAAAAACCTTGAAAATTTAAGTGAAAGGGGAACCTGAAAAATAACCTAAAAAATTTAAAAACCTGTAGAGGAACCTGTAGTTAAACCCTGTGGATAACCTGTAATTAACCTGTAGAGAACCTGAAAAACAAAACCTGTAGGGGAAACTTTAACAAACCTGAAATTTTAACCTGTAGAGGAACCTGTAAATTACTGAAAGAGGAACCTGTAACTAACCTGAAATTTAAACCCTGAAAGGGGGAACCCTGTAAATTACCTGTGGATGACTTGAAAATTTAACCTGTGGGGAACGTGTAACTAACCTGTAAATTAACCTGTGGATGAACCTGTAAATTAACCTGTAGGGAACCTGAAAAAAAACCTGTAGGGGAAAACCTGTAAACTAACCAAAAATTTACCTGAAAGGGGAAACCCTGTAAAAAAACCTGTAGGGGAAACCTGTAAAAAACCCTGGGATGAACTTGTAAATTAACCTGTGGAGGAACGTGTGGACCCACCTGTGAATAAGTTTAAGAATGAGCCACCTAGTGACCGATGGAGATAGCCATGAACACAGTAACTATCTGTTCAGATCACAGTCACTCTGAACCAGAAACTCTGTACTGGTTCTGATGACAGCTCTGCGATAATTAAATATTACTGAAAAAAACTACAGGAGGTTCTGATGGTGGTTCTGAGTCGGCTTAGTATAACAGATCAAAAATATGATGTACAGGTTACTTTACTAACACCTGTAGGTGTTTGGCAGTGGTTCAAAACATTTATACAAACATCCGAACTGCTGGACCTGGAAAAGGATAAAAGAAAATGAACAGGTACACCCAACTAAACCAATAAGAAAACATCTAAATCTCTGGTTCTGAATGGACATCTCTGTTCTGCATGCAGAACCTTCGTGCCAGAAAGATCCGATCTGGGTTAGGTTCTTCTACAGGAAGTTCATCTCTTCATTGCTTCAGCTGTTAGAGAAGGTGGGCTCTGTTCAGGTTATCCTGGAGACCCAAACACCAAACCAAGAACAGATGATCTTCTTCAGCCTGGTTTTTCATGCTTCTATAACCCAGGGTCTCTGTTTCAGACATCATTTCTGAGCTTCCACGTTTCTTAAGCACCAGACCTGGTCTACTGGAGAATGGAGTTCAACCACAGCTTCACATCGAATGGCTCCATCATGTGGAAGCAAAGTGTAATTACTGTGAATCTGAACCAGAGCCCTAGAAGGGCATCGTTTTATGGATCGAAGTGTTCACTTCATGCTGACTGATGTTGTTGTTAAGTTTTGATTCGGTTTTAGAAAAGGTTCTGTCATATCTGCAGAGCTGCTTCTGGAGTTTTGAGCAGCAGAATGTAGAACCTCGTTGGCTTTAAACCTGTGTCTCTTTTCCAACCCTAAAAACGTTACAAGCTGTTCCTTCGGCTGCTGAACCCCTGAGAAGGATTGGTGGAGCAAGCAGAGAACTCTGGACCAACCAGACTTCATTCATCCCAGCAGCTTTGGAAGGAAAGTTCTGCTGAGGAAGTTCTTCCCGCAGCTCCTCTGTTAACATGGCGAATCTGATCTTCAGAAGGTTTTAGCAGGTTCTTCAGCCTGACTCTGTTCTGTACAATAAACTGTAAATAAAGATAAAAGTCAGTTACTATTTATTAATAACATGTTTATTTAAAGGCATTGCTTGTAAACAACCCTGTAAACAGGTCACGTGTGTCGCTGCAGACAGACGCTCTCGCGGGGCTCGGTTCGACTCAGATACGTCCTGAACTCAGCTGCTCTCATCAGGTTCGAACCTGTGGCGTTGCTGTTCAGCTTTTATTTTGAAAGTCTCGGAGCAGACAAGCAGTCGGAAGCAGAGACGAAGATTCAGATCCGTTCAGACCGTCGAAGCTCCGAACCCACCTGGGGAGCAGGTGCGACCAGAACCCGGTAAGACAACACGCCGGCGGTCCAGCATTGTGTAGCCGGTGATCCGAACTAACTGCTACAGAGCTAATATTTAAAGAACCCTCTAAAGTTCGGCTCATGGTCGGTTTTGGATTGGCTCTCGCCGCCTTTGTAGGGTCAGGCGGACCAGCAGAATCTCGGAACCATTACTGAACGGAGCTTGGAACGGGTTTTAATTGTGTCTGGACCCCTTCTATCCGTGACCTACTTTCTGTCTTGGACCCGCTCAGGTTCGAACCGAACCCGATCCAGCCCAGGGATTGAGTTCACTGATCTCCGAGTAAGCCTGTAAGGCAGTTCGGTCCGAAAACTCAGGTAATGGGTCAGAACCGGTTTTAATGTTTTAATCCGTTTCCAAAATAAGAGTTTGTGAAATGTGACGTCACAGAGAGCTTTAATGTTGAAGAGGAGGAAGGAGGGAGGGGCAGTTCATTGTAGATGACGTCACTGAATAATATGGTGATCAGGAATCACAGAACATGAGAGTTTGGTCAGTAAATGGACCCTGAGCAGAACCAAGCACAATCTAAAGCAGATCCAGGAACATCATCTTGATTCCGACCACGATGGCTCGGAGAAACCTCCGGTTGTCTTCAGTAAACATGATTTTGACTGAGATGGTTCCAGGTGATGATCCGCTAGGCTTCTGTTCAGTGTTGGGAATCAGCACAAATGATGGGGGTCAATAATGAAGCCAATCAGAAACCACGGTCATTGAGCGTACTCTGTGTGCAGGACAGTAAAGTTCTGAAAATGTTCTTTAAAACACCATCCAGGTAGACCGATTAATACTTGCCTCCTGCTGGTCAGGTGAGGTGATGCAGCAGGTGTAGGTGAGCTTATTGGCGATTGCTGTGGGTCATGTGACTTCCAGAATAATAATTAGTCATTTCTGCTGCTCTCGCCTGATGGTTCTGTGTCTGTATGGGTCCAAAATCCCCGTTCCAGCAATATATACATGATTATGAATGATGCCAAAGATCACCTCCAGACAGGAAATGACATCATCACACTGAAATAAGGGAAAAATACAAACCAAACAAAAACAAGAACACTATAAAACAAAGAGCAAAAAGTATCACCAGATAAAAAAATTCATCTATTCCTTTAAGAGGAAAAAAGCTAAAATAATAAAAATATCTAAAAGAAAAACTCCACTCCTCCTCCACTCATTCTGCCTGACGAAGCTGAAGTTAGCTTCCGATTGACACTTCCGATTCGGGAAACAGTTAAAGGGAAATTCCACCTAATTTTTCATTACCTCGAGCATCTTTCATCTGCTCCAACTCAAAGACTGCAGTACTTAGACACTTCAAACCTGGACTAGATTGTTCTACACTAATAGCAGGACAGTAAAGTTCTGAAAATGTTCTTTAAAACACCATCCAGGAAAACTGATTAATACTTGCCTCCTGCTGGTCAGGTGAGGTGATGCAGCAGGTGTAGGTGAGCTTATTGGTCATGTGACTTCCAGAAGGAAAATCAGTAATTTCTACTGCTCTGCCCTGATGGTTCTGTGTCTGTGTGGGTCCAAAAGCCCCGATTCCTCACTGACATCACCCGCAGACATGGCCTTGATCTCCTTGGATGACCTCGAGGGATTGGATGATGAGCAACTGGATGATGACATCAATGACGACCCTGAGCCAATGGATGAAGAGGAGAGAGAGCGGCTGCTGAGTCACTGGCAGGCAGTGGCCAGCACCCATCAGGTGTCGGTTCCTGCAGGTGAGGGGGCAGGCCTGCATATGTCTCCTCCAATCAGAAACGTTGTTTCTCAGCTTGTTGCTTTTTTGTTACAGAAATGACCGGGCCCATCCAGGAAATGACCCGAAACAGCCAGCAGAGGGAGCCCCTCCCCTTCGTCCTCGTCGCCCGCCATGAGAAGGTAGCACCTATAACCAGAACCACAGACCAAGTTCTGTTTATGGAATCTGCTGCCAGAACCAGGGGCAAAATTTCTGGTGCCTGGTCCTGGCCCGAGGTTTGAGGTTATCATTAGTGAAACGGAACCAGTACTAATATTGATCACCTCAAGCTAACGGATCATATGTCAGTTTAGATTCCTTTGTTGTTGGCATGGCAATGCAACCCTCTGAGTTCCATCTATGTCCCTCCGCTTTGTCCAGATGGGCGAGGTTCTGTATGAGGAGCGGCTCTACCCAGCAGGGAACTGGGCCACCATGACTAGCGGGGAGGATCTGTACGAGCAGAGCATTTCAATGGCCTTCATGAAGCTAATGCGCTTCATCTGCAAGGAGAACTCTTCAGGTAATGCTCCACCCGCTGCCTCCAACCTGTTAGTCCCACCCATTCAAAGCACACCTGTTTCAGATGACATCACAGAGCCTCATGCTGGTGGTTCACAGGTAGATACCTGGGGATGACGGTACCTGTCGTCAGCAGCATCCAGATGATGAAGGATGCAGAGACGTTTGATAAGAACGTAGAGACGGCGTTCTTCCTTCCCACTGAGTTCCAGAGCAGTGCGCCACAGTCCTCAGACCCTGACATCAGCATCACCTACAGGGAGCCAATCAGAGTGATTGCAAGGTGAGACCATCCCCTTCGCCTGAAATATGACTTTATTCAGCTGCTGGATGTCATCTGAGCTGTTTCTGACTCTTATTGGCTGCAGGACGTTCTACGGGACAACCACGGAGCAGACTGTGAGCTGGCAGATCCGTCTCCTGTGGGAGCTCCTCGACCTTGGCGACGCCTTCCACCGCGAGCGCTACATGGTGGCCGTGTACGACAACCCTGGAGCGATGCAGCGCCGTAACGAGATCTGGTTCATCCGCAGAGACCAGTAGGCTCAACCCACAACACTCACCTGTTTATTAAATGGACCAATCAGAGCCCTCTGCTTTGTACACAGCTCCTGGTCCTCCCATTGGCTCTCACGTACAGGAAGTTCATCTCACTGGTTGCTGCTGGAACAAGGTTCAACTTCCTGCTCCCTGACAATGACATCACTGCTCTGCAACACAGCGTGATGTTACTCCCTGTCTCCCAATATGGTATATAAGTCACTTCCTGTTCCTGGCAGAGTGTGATGTCACTTCCTGCTTGATGTCAATTTCTGCTTCTGTCCAACACAGTGACTTCACGTCCTACTATCAATGCAATGACATCACTTCCGGTTACCAACACTGTTGCTTCCTGCCCTGTACATACTAGGAAGTACTGTACAGTGTACAGTTTTCTGTTGTAGTGTGGTTGAGTATTCTGTAGTACGTGTTGTAGAACTGTGCAGTACTGTGTATGCTTTGGTATGTCAGGAGGCGGACCCTGGATCACGTTTCTCTGCCACTGTCACTGATGTGTTTAGTGTCAGGTCATGAAATCAGAAACCAGACTTTCAGCGGATCTTATTGATGTTAGACTGTTTTTTTCTTTCTGTATAAAAATATTTAAATAAATTTGAGACTACCTGGAGGTGTGAACTTTAAATGTGGTTCAGGATGGCAGCAGCGCCCCCTGGCTGCGGATAGAGGATAAAAAGTAAGCCAGTAAGAAGACTGCGTTGATGCTGGCTAACTGTGGGTGCGCTTGATTCACGTCTCTGCATCTCCTGCAGACGATCGTTGCTCAACTGGTTTATTATCAAACATTCTGAAAGAAAAATGACTTCAGGAAACTTTAGTTTCAGTCGATCTATGAGAAACCTGAAAATATCAATATTTAAATGAGTGACAAATCAGCATAAAGACACACCTGCTCAGGTGAGGTGTACCCGTGTTTGTTCAGGAAACTTTCAGATGTCCCTTGAAGGATCTGAAGCTGCTGAGGTTTCTCATGGTCAAAGAAACAAAAAAGTCCTATTAATTTCTACAGCATTAGTTTACAACAATGCTCATCTCAAGGTACCTTCCAAGACTTTATATTCATGATTATGAATGATGCCAAATATCACCTCCAGACAGGAAATGACATCATCACACTGAAATAAAGGAAAAATACAAACCAAACAAAAACAAGAACACTATAACACAAAGAGCAAAAAGTATCACTGGATAAAAAATGAATATATTGCTTTAAGAGGAAAACTAAAATATCTAAAAGAAAAACATGAATGAGGCCTCCTCCACTCATTCTGCCTCACGAAGCTGAAGTTAGCTTCCGATTGACACTTCCGATTCGGGAAACAGTTAAAGGGGAAATTCCACCTAATTTTTCATTACCTCGAGCATCTTTCATCTGCTCCAACTCAAAGACTGCAGTACTTAGACACTTCAAACCTGGACTAGATTGTTCTACACTAATAGCAGAATTGTATAAACCCAGTTTGGGATTTGTTAAAGCTTTATTTAATTTGTGAAAGTCCCATTAAGGGTCATGTAAGCATAAACTTTAACTGTTTCCTGAATCAGAGGCCAACTTTAGCTTCGTTTCAGCTCGAAGTCTAAAGGCCTGTTGCGGTTCTGGAGATAGTGAGGATCTGGTTTCATCGGGGCGACAGTGCTAGGGATTTGTCCTGTAAACGGTGGGTTGCTGGTTCGAATCCGGCGGTGCCTATTGTATGGCAGCCTCACCTCTGTCAGTCTGATCCAGGTCAGCTGTTGCTAAAATGTAGCTCACAATGTGGGTGGACAACTGAATGTGGTATAGGTCCAGGTCATTTACCATTGATTGTCTGCAGACACATTAGAGCACCTTAACTAGATCATTTCCTGCGTTCCCATCCTGTTACTGGGATAGCAGGTTCCTGACTGCGTGTAGGATGACAGCTCCACGGCAGATTCTCCAACAAGGACTCTTCATCTACACCTGAGTCAAACATAGCTCAACTTTACTCTCAACTGTTCGTTTTCTATGGTATTTCTTATCACTACGGATGCAATACACTTTCTGGCCACTGAGCAGATTTTGGGGGCGCTGTTCCTGCCGTTCCAGTCCGGTTTAGGTTCGCTTTAAACGGACCAGAGTTCGTTTCCCCTGTTGTATGGAGGACTGATCCTGACAAAATTAAAAATAAAAGCAGAAATATATATATATATATTGTTTTTCCTTTTCCTTACACATGCCTTTGTTCTTTTTACATTTCCTTGTCTCCCTTTTTCCTTTACCGTATGCATTTCTGCTTCATTATGCAAATGAGGAGGGCTGCCTTCTTCTCTCCAGCTCCTCTACTATTGGTCAATAAACAGGAAGGAGGAGGATTCATGTGCAGGCCGAGGGTGTGTCCCAATTCAGGGACTGGATCCGTCCAAGTCCATACTTGTGAGGCGATTACGTCACAGCGCCGGGCGGAAGATCTGTCAAATGCTGCCGACAAATGTGTCCTTCTTTTGCCCGATTTGAAGGATGAGTTGTGAGTATCCTTCGCGGTCCATCTTTTCCCATGATTCATTGCGGGTCGAAGCGGTTTGGTCAATCAGGGGCAGCCATGGCGGACCACAGTGGCAAAAGCTGTGAGTAAACTGTGAAAAATTACACTTTCTGTGACACAAATGAACTTTTACAATGTTTTTAGTGCGGGAATATAACTGTGTAGACGTGAAAATCTGCTTGATTTATCAAGACATCACTTAATTTCAAACGTGCTCCGACGTGTTCGGAGTTTTCCGCTCCCACCGTAGTAACTGCCGGCTTGCCTCGCCAGCCTCCCCGGGGGTGGGGCGAGCTAGCCCGGAGAGATCTGAGCGGACTATCGGCACTGAGCTCCTGCTGCCAGTCATCACAGTGAACGTTAAACACAAGTGATTTCCAACAGTTTATGTTAGTATTATTTTAATGTATTGTGTCCTTTGTTCATGTAAGTCGATTTGACATTACAGGTGATATTAAAGTTAACCTGAATAAATGGACAATTTTATGTAATCCTTCCGTATCGCTGGAGAGTGTGATTGAGAATAAATAAGCTTTTAAATATTCATTTTTGATGAAGAAATGTGCTATATATGTTTTTAAAAGTGTATTTATAATTCAGCTAGCATTATAATTTGTGATTCCAGGTACAGCTGAAGAGAAGCAAGCAAATCTCAGTAAAGAAGTTAAACGTTTGAAAGAGCTTGTTTTAGGCATTTGCATAGAAATATTTAATATGTTCTGCAAATTAAGACAAATGTAAAATTAAAAAAGACTTTTTTTACACTGATATTAAGCAATGAAAAGAGCTGCTAAAATCTCTGCAGACCCCACACACCCTGCACATAAACTGTTTAGAGTTCTGCCTTCAGGTGGCGCTACAGAGCGCTGTTCACTAAAACCAGCCGCCACAGAGACAGTTTCTTCCCCCAGGCTGTTTCTCTGTTGAACATTCAATAAAATACAAAACAACAGCAGACAGATGTTGCAAATGCACCTTTTTATTTATTTATATATGTGTATATTTGTACATTGTAGATATGTATATTCTGTAGTGCAAAAACAAAAACCAAAGAGCAAAGTGTACCGGAGTCAAATTCCTTGTTTGTTTGTACAAACTTGGCAATAAAGCTGATTCTGATTCTGATGGGATTTTTTTGTTGTTTTTGTTGTTTAGGGACAAAGGAGCAGACGGGCCAGTTTATTAAGCTCAGGGGTGAGAACCACCACCTTTTTACTGGAGCTAAAAACTCAGCCACCGTGGCTTGGAGGTACAACAACAACATTCTTTGCAGTCAGTTTCCGTCCAGTTTCAAGAACTCCTATCTTTCTAACTTTCATAAATATCCATCCAGTGATTAATATTTCTAAAAGTCTTGTTGGTTTCTCTGTTTAGTCAACTCTTTTTTTATTCCCTCTAACTTTAGGATTGCAAGTATCCAGGGTCAGGAGAAGGAGTCCGTGAAAAGCCCACTGCTGCTACTTGGCCCTTGTTTGTCCTTATGGATGAGGTGTTGGGACAGAGGACTTCCACAACACCTCCAGTCCTAAGTGCCTCCATCCCTGAGGACACTCCAGGGCCAAGCGGAGCGATGGGCAACCAGATGGAAAAGGAAGACAGTGAGCCAGCAGGAAGGGGTCAGAAAAGAAAGAGGGACAGAGATGAGGAGATAATGGAGTTGATCAGGGAGGACATGAGGCTACAGAGAAAAGCAGAGGAGAGGACGACACAGAGAATGGACAGACGGTTTTTCATCTTAGAAAGAATGGCACCAAAATAAGGTGCTATAAAAGAAATAATAATACGTTTTGTTCAGATTGTTTCTTAAAGTTTTAAGGTGTTCTAATCAATTTTGAAATTGTTTTTGTCACCAATGTATTTTTTTCCATTTCACCTAACAATACATCAACTTCATTTGAATTTCTAAACACAAAATTTATGTTAAAAATTACAAAAAGCATTTTAAACAGAATGTGGAAAAAAACAACATTCAAACAGATCAAGATTACAAGACACAAAAGGCATAAAATAAAACTGTGTACAAGTATTTACAACGGTGACAGCAGGATCAACCTGAGTGACCGGTTCCTGGAACACCTCTTCAACAGAACAAAAAGGCAGATTTCTTTCTGAACAGAAAGTCTCTGGCGGTGTGGCTAAATCTCTCGCAAGGTCAGAGACATGGATGGGATGCTGCAACTGAGACCTGTGGTTTGTCTTTCTGGATGGTGAGCGAAGCATCACACAGGTGGTCTGCAGATGTTTGTGATGCCTCTTTCCGCTGTCCACGGTATCATCAAGTTTAAAGGACCGGCTGGACCACATCACTTAGATGTAATCAGAAATATGCAGAGTTAGAAGATGGTGCTCACAAAATATTACAATTAGTTATACCCCTCAAACTTTAAACACAAAGGAAACACTTAAACACCACAACATAACTCCAAGTAAATCAAAGTTCTGTGAAATCAAACTGTCCACTTAGGAAGCAACACTGATTGACAATCAATTTCACCTGCTGTTGTGCAAATGGAATAGACAAGAGGGGGAAATCTTTGGCGATTAGCAAGACACACTCAATAAAGGAGTGGTTCTGCAGGTGGGGAACAATTCAATTCAGTTCAGTTCAGTTCATTTATATAGCGCCAATTCACAACACATGTCGTCTCAAGGCACTTCACAAAAGTCAGGTACATACATTCCTATTAATCTTAATCATTGAACAGTGCAGTCAGATTCAGTTATTTATTCAAATTGGATAAAAGTTTTTTGTCTAAGAAACCCAGCAGATTGCATCCAGTCAGTGACTTGCAGCATTCACTCCTCCTGGATGAGCATGTAGAGACAGTGGACAGTCACTGGCGTTTTACTTTTCAGCAATCCCCCCATACTGAGCATGCATGTAGCGACATGGGGAGGGAAAAAACTCCCTTTTTAACAGGAAAAAACCTCCAGTAGAACAGAACCAGGCTCAGTGTGAGCGGGCCCCTTTCCACATGACTGGGGGGTTTGGGGAGAACAGAGCAGAGACACAAAGAGAACAAAGAAGCACTGATCCAGGAGTACTTTCTATGGAAAGGAAAAAGGTAAATGTTAAGGATGTAGCTCCTTTAGTCTTTCACCTAAAAGAAAGAACAGAAAAACTCTGAGCCAGTTTCAAGTTTAGAGTCTGAAGAGAGCGCAGAGAGTTAGTTACAGTAAAGCTCAGTCAGTAGTTTATGTCTAGGAGAGAGAAAGGGGTTAAACACGAAAGACGGGGCCTGTGGAACATCGGTAGAGGGGAGCATTATTGTTGCCAGCAGAAGCTTGGACGATGCCCTCTCCCGAAAGGTGTTACAGGTAGACACAGAGTCAAAGGGCCAGGTGTACTTCTAGGAAGAGAAAAGAGAGGGAACAAGTTAAAAGCTGAAAAAACAGCAAATAAAAAAATTGAAGAGTAGTGTGAGAATGTAGCGAAGAGGGTGAAAGATGGTCATTATGTCCTCCAGCAGCCTAAGCCTATAGCAATAACTACAGAGATAGCTCAGGATAACCTAAGCCACTCTAACTATAACCTTTATCAAAAAAGGAAAGTTTTAAGCCTAGCCTTAAAAAGTAGACAGTTTGTCCATCTAGAGCCCCCCTGATGGCCTTTTGTTATACTTAAAAAACCAAAAACGATTGGGATACCTCTCTCTGTCAGAATAAACCATAACCTTTGGGAAAAAGAGGGGGGGGCATACGGAAAGCAGAAATGGAGGGGTGTGTGGGGCCCCCAAAAACCCCAAAAATGAGGCCGGTTTAGGCTAAAACTGACTCCCCCTTACTCCTTCCAAAACAAGGGAGAAGAAGACGGAGCTAAAATAAGGAAGATAGCTCAGGAAAACCCCTAACCCAAATCTAACTATAAGCTTTATAAAAAAAGGAAAGTTTTTAAGCCTACCCTTTAAAAAGTAGACAGGGTGTCTGGCCTCACGGACTCAAAAAACTGGGAGCTGGTTCCACAGGAGAGGAGCCGATAACTGAAAGGGGATCTTCCTCCATTCTATTTTCTAGAGACTCTAGGAAACCACCAGTAAACCTGGCAGTCTGGAAACGAAGTGCTCTGTTAGGAAAAGTATGGAAAACAATCAGATCTCTGATGTAAGATGGAGCTAGATCATTAAAGGGGGGGGGCCCCTTTAAAAATTTTTTAATGTGAGGAGGAGAATTTTTAAATTCTATTCTGGGAAATTAAACCCGGGGAGCCAATGAAAAGGGAAGCTAAAAAAGGGGAAAAAAGGATCTCTTTTTTAAATTTTCATCAGAACTCTTGCTGCAGCATTTTGAATCAGCTGAAGGCTTTTAACTGCATTTTGGGAAAATCCTATGAAAAGAATTACAAAGTCCAGCCTTGAAGTAACAAATGCATGGAAACTAGTTTTTCAGCATCAATCCTGGACAGGATATTTCTAATTTTTGGGCCCAATTTTCCCGGAGGTGAAAAAAAGGGAAAAAAAATCCTAGAAACCTGTTTAATATGGGATTAAAATGACATGTCCTGGTCAAAAATAACACCAAGGTTTTTTACTTATGGTTTCTCTAATTTCACCCTTTTATAGGTTCTATTAAACTTGCTGCTTCACTATCAGTTAATTTGTCCATTTGGAGAGTTTTCAAGAAATCTTGCATGTTATCTACTTCTGATACTCGACCCTTATACAGTTGTCCATAATATTCAGCAAAAATGTCTAATATTGCTTTGGGACTTGTTTGCATTTTGTTTGCTTTTATATCTTTAATCTTAGGAACTACACGACTAGCCTGTGCTTTTTTCAATTGAAAAGCTAACAACCTGCTGGCCTTATTTCCTGTTTCATAATACTTTCTGTTTGTAAACCTTAGGGCACCTTCTGCCTTATATGTTAATAAGCCGTCCAACTTTGCTCTGGTCTTTTTTAGTTATCAAGTATTTCTTGCTTGCCGTATTGTTTATGGTCAGTTTCCAAATCCTGTTGATTTCTTAGTCTTTGTTTCTTCAATCTAGATCCTATTGAAATGGATTTTCCCCTTATCATGGCCTTTCCCGCATCCCACAGCATTGCTGGGCTATGATCAGAGATTGTTATTGCTTCTTTTTCCCACTATTTTTAATCCAAAAAATCTTTTTTAAATTCTGAAAAAAAGAAAATCCAGTCTCGAATAGCTTCCATGTACCGGGACAACCAAATTTTTAAAAACCCCTTTCAGTCAAAGTAGGAAAGGGGCCCAGAAATTACAAAACCCCCAGTTCTTTCATAAACATTTGTTAGACTCTTGGACTTTCCCTGGATGGGTTAGGCATTATGGGTTTAAATTTTTCCAATTTATTATTAATTTCCCCCAAATTAAGGTCACCCCCTACAAGTAACATTCTGTTTCCCCCTTTTTAAACCAAAAAAATGAGCTATTTTTTCTTTTAAAAAGTCGTGGGCAATCTTCAAGAACCTGTTTTAATCCTTTAAAGGTTTGGGTCCCCTTTCTACAAAAACATTTTCAAAATATTTAAAATTTACAAAATCAAAGTGACATATTCTTATAATCGCCCAATTTTCAGCTAAAAAACAAAACTAAAATAGTACTTTTTAAAAAATAAAAAAGGGAAAAGGAGGGAAAAAAAAAAAGGGAAACCCATGATTGGGATTTATCCCCAATATGATATTTTGGAAGGAATATACAGGGGTTTGGGCAAAGAAACTGGAAAAAAAAACCCGTCATTTTAGGGGGGGAGGTTTTATGGCTAAAAATTTGGGCCCCCCCCTTTGGGAGCCCGGGCTTTATTGATTGCAAATTGCACCCCTTAAGGGCCCCCAGTGTTTAAAAGGTTTTAATTAGCAGGGTAAGAGCACAGTTTGGGGTCCCAAAATATTGAAATGCAAACAAAAATTTTGGGGGAAAATACCCGAGTTCAAAAGAGGGGAAAAAATTTTTGGTTGCACGTTCCCTTTCTGGCGCAAACTGTGACCAAAAGGGAAAAAGTCTTTTTTATGTATCAAAGGGAAACCCCCGGATCCCGGGTAATGTTTAGCATACCCCAAGAAGGACGGGAAACCCCATCCAAAAGGATTAAATGTGGGGAAGCAAGAGGAAAACTGTCTGGAAAAAGGGGTGTTCGGGTGCTAACCCGGATTGTATCCAAAAAAATAAAACCACGGCCCGCCCAAAACAAAGGCCCGAAATTAAAAGTGCCCTTTAACTTCCTGTTTTCCCCCAGGAAAAATGTCCGTCGGGGGGGGGTCCCAAGGGTCAATATAACGGCCCCGGGGTGCATAAACCAAAAAACCTTTTGGCCCCTCATGCCAAAAGCCAAACGTCGGGTTTTAATGGTTGCAAGGAGCGCAAATCTTGGGGGGGTGGACAATGTGAAACATGTATTGTTCTTGTGAAATCAACCCTTTTCTGTTTTCCCCCCAACCCCGGGGGAGTTTCGGTGTGGGAAGCCCCCCAAAAAAGCTACCCCCCAGACTGTTGCATGCCCAGAGTGAAGCCCCTGGGGGGGGGATTTAGTGATGGTTTGGGGGTGCCATATCATGGCATTCCCTTGGCCAATACTTTCCCAGAAAGGGCGGTCCCCTGCCAAAAGGGCTAACCCAAAACCATTCTTTAGGACCAAAGTGCATCCCAATGGTTCAAAATTGTACCCGAAGCGGGCCGTTTTACAGGTGGGCCCAATGCACCAATAACACACAGCAAGACTGGTGAAAAAATTGGTTTTAGAAAAAAAGGAAAAATGAAGTTGAACATCTCCCATGGGCCTGCACAGTCACCAGAAACAAATATTATTGAGCCCCCTTTTGGGGTGTTTTGGGGGAGCGAGTCAGGGAAAAATTTTTCCTCCACCCGTATCACCGTAGGGACCTGGCCACTATCCTGCAAGAAGAAATGGCTTAAAAACCCCCTGACCCCTGTGGAGGACTTGTATATGTCATTCCCAAGACGAATTGACGCTGTATTGGCCGCAAAAAGGAGGCCCTTTAAACCCTTACTAATAAATTATTGTGGTCTAAAACCAGGTGTTTCAGTTTCATTGTCCAACCCCTGTAGATATCCTCTTAGTGAGGTGGTGTGGTTGACCCTGTTGGTATGTGTGATGCTGTCTTTTAAGAGCTGTGATTGGTTGTTACAAAAGCACGATTCTATTAATCAGTGGAGAGAAACTAACCAATGATAGAATTTAGACTAAATTCAGAAATATTTAAATCATGATGATAAAACTTAGCATGTTTACTCACCATGCTGGTAATTTTCCTACTTCAGCTATTTTCTATTTATATAAATCTAATCTTTCTCTCTCTCTATATATAAATATATGCCTGTCAGCATTTTCCTGTGATCTCCTTGTTTAATGAGGTTTAGTTTGGTAAAATGATAGTTTGGAGAAAAGCGAAGTGAACAGAGGAGCAGAGCCTGCTGGTGGAGGAGAAGAGAGGAGTGTTAAAGGTAGATTTTGGTCCTGGGATCACGGGGGGGAACCAAAAGACGTTCCAGCAGATCAATGCGTCGTTCCCCCCAGCTTTCAGCACCAGCCTGGAATGTGAGCAGCTCTGGTTCCTGCTGCATTCAGAAGCTAGAGAGGAGATAGCAGCACCAGAGAACTTCTCCACAGACAGAGTTTTGGAGATGACCTTTTAGGCTGAGGCTGCTGACATCATCATGAACAATACAGCAGATACTGATTCACCTCATTTACATCTTAGTGCTTTTTATTATTGTACGGGGATCTTGTCTATAGTTCTATTTTTTAAAAACAATTTTTGTTTGTAAATATTTTTAATAATTCTGATCTATATTGTTATTTTGTTTCACTTTTTTTCATGGTTATTGTTTCTATTATTTATTGAACCTTCCTAATATCACCTTTCTAGAGGTTGACCTTTAACCTGTCCTGCTGCTGAAACTATTTAATGATCTCATCTTATCTCTATATTAATAATTGTATGATTGTTCTAGAAGTTTGTTCTCATTAACTCGACTGTTTAGGGGGTGGATCTCTGCACCGTGGAGCCGGTAACGTTTTATTCATTGGAGGAGAAGATCTCTCCTTTCTCTCTGTCTCTCCTCCATCTTCTCTGCTTCAGACACTCTTAGGCTCACTTAAAGTCCTCCTCACTGCTCTGAACATCTCCTCACGTTAGGAGCTCTCTGAAGGCCTCAGATGCTTCCTGAATAACTTTTATCTGACTGAGGGGAAATTGTAATTCTAATGACGTCACTAGGAGCTACTTTTAGTCTCAGGGTTCTTCGTGATGTTAGAGACATCTAAAGGTTGCAGAACACTCGATGTTCCTGGCGTTCCAGGAACATCGAGGTCCAGCTGTGATAAAAACGTAGCCAGCAACAGTTTGAAAAATTCCAACGCAGGTTTTATGCCACTAAGAAACAACTCAGCAACTACATGTTTCCATGGAAATATGATGACATAATCAAAGGGAGGAGAAACATGAAACCCAAACTTTATTTACAAAAACAGGTGACGTTTTACAGCCAATGTCACCTGGGCAGGTAAAACAAGAACTAACTGAGAAGCCATGAAAAAGAAAACAGGAGGAGACGGGGCTGTGATGTCATCAGGTCAGATCAGGTCTGCCACTGCAGAGAAAAACAGACAATAGTGTTAATCTTGAAATAGCCAATCCCAGCAGGCCTTAGCATTAGTGTTGTCATGGTAACACCTAGCTGCTCTCTGATTGGTCAGCTCATACCATTCATGGGCATCTCATCAATCTGAGTGGAGTAGTACTGCTCAATATCTCTTAGGATCCTGATGTCATCGTTCTTCACAAAGTTGATGGCCACACCCTTCCTGCCGTATCGGCCTGATCGACCAATCCTGGACGAGATCAGAGGTCAACTCAGGTCAGCACACAGACAGTCATGTGACCTATGTGAGTTTTTTTTAGGTTCTAACAATCTGAGCCCATTTCCGCAGCTTCAACAGGAATATACACCTACCAGGCAAAACATTATGACCACCAGCCAAATAACATGAAAGCAGCAGCAGGTCCAACCTTACAGATGTTGGATGGGTCTGACATCTTAAGGGTTTGGAGGCCAAGCCCACGTTACAGATGCTTGTTGTCCTCAAACCCTTTCTGAACCATTTCTCCACTGTGGCAGGGAGACTGAGGCCACAGCAATCAGTGGTGTTCAAGACTCACAAGAAATTTGAGGTAGGTGTGTGTCAGACTAACATCCACGCGGATGGCAGAACCTATGGTTTCACAGCAGGACACTCCCCAAACCACCATACAACCTCTGCCACCTCGTCTTCGTCCCATGGTGCATCCTGGGCCAAGTACCTCACCCGCATACACACACACCTGCCCATCCATGTGATTTAAACATGATTCATCAGACCAGGCTTGGTGGTTCCAGTTCTGATGCTTACGGGTTGGGTCTGTCAGTTCTGTGTTTGGGAGATGTTCTGACCCAGCTGTCTTACAATCACAGAATTTCACTGCAAATCTTTCCTGCTTCTAACATCCACTGAGGTCAAGCTGTTCCTCTGCTGCTTGATCTAACCCCAAAAACATCTGCAGCCCCGATGGAGAAATCAGTTATCCATCTCGCCTGGTCATAATGTTCTGCCGGATCAGTACCAGAAGCTCTGCAGGTGAGCCTACCTGTGGATGTAGAGTTCTCTGTTGTTAGGCAGGTCATAGTTGATGATGAGGGAGACCTGAGGAACGTCCAGACCCCGGGCCCACACATCTGTGGAGATCAGAACACGGCTGGAAGAAAAAAAAGGAAGTCTCTCAATGTCCATGTCTCCGAGTCCATGTCTCTGAGTTCGACTCCAAGTCTCTGCATGTCTCAGAGCCTCTTACCTCGCACCAGATCTAAACTCCTTCATGATGGACTCCCTTTCCTTCTGCGGCATGTCTCCATGCATCGAGGACACCGTGAAGTTGGCCTCTCTCATCTTCTCAGTCAGCCAGTCCACCTGAAACAGAGCACACACTGACTACACTTCCCATGAGGCTTTGCAGGTGCACTCAGAGCACTGTACCGTAAATGTACAATCCAACATGTAAGAAGACGACGTTTAAAAGTCAGCCCGACCATATAGGGCTGATGACATCACCCAGGTTGGGTTTCCAGACATCAGGTAAAGGATGCTGTGAGATCACACACCGTCCAAAAGATGTCCAGAAAGACCGGGACGGATATTTGTCCTAATGAGACGCAGATTTTCAACTAGCCATGGCAAACTTCATTAACTCTGTCCCGTGGGTGAGCTCTGCCCCGACTCAGAGTGGTCAGAGTCAGGAGCGAGTCCCATGATGCATTGGGTCCCCACAGACACCAGGAAGCCTGTTTTCCCACTTCCCGGCAAACTAACAGGAAAGGCACTTGAGTGTCAACGTTTCTGACACCGATGAATCGTTCAGTTTCAAACGATTCCCAACCCTTGTGATGATGTGGTTGTGCGTTCGGCTGCCTGCTTCTGGCCAGGTCCTACGAGATCAGAGAAAAATTGACACTATCACGGTCTCATTTGGATGAAGCTCGGACTCCACGACGGAGAACATGTCCTCAGATACGTTCTTCACCCAGCAGCGGCGGCACTGAACACATCCAGAACTGTGAAAACTCTTCACTCCCTTTCAGATCTCTTCATCAAACTACTGATAACATCAGACAAAGAGAACCTGAGGACCTGGCCCTGTGTGAGAAAGTAATTACTCCCTAAATATAATCCCTTAAGAATCAAGCTGCTGCCGGCTGACATGGTTCTGTTCTGTGACCCGTCCACAATGAGTCCAGCTACTGCCATCCATAAGGACGGACAGCGCTTGTATCTCTGAGAAATGACGGTCAATTCAAAAGTTTACAAGAAGCACTTACCCAGAATACTGCTGGGCACGCCAGTATCAGGTAAGTAACATGTGACCACAAATTACCTGTGGTGTAAGGCTAACCCTAACACCTGGTTGCCATGGCAGCAACAGCTTCCCAGACTGGCTGATGTCAGAGACTTTGTTTTTCATCAGGTGCTGTTTGACATTGATAAGCCTACTTCGTGTTGTCTGACATGTTCCATTCAAATCATTTCATTATTCTGTAGGTCTGGCAGTAATGAGACCCGGTTACTGAAACTGAAGCAACAAATGTGGTTCGTTATAGTTAATTCATGACTGAAGGAGGGAACACGTTTGTTGTGAGCTTGTAGACCGGGTCTGGGTTTTTATCAAGACTTTAATCAACCATGACTAGTCCAAACTTGTCTTCACTCTTATTGTTGTTGCTCTATTTTAGAAAGAAAGCCTTTTAAATCCAGCGGTTCCGGCCTCTGCTAAGTGGGTCCAAACCTTCAACCTGTTTTATCTTCCTGCAGCAGCCTTACGTTTTGCTCCTGTCTCTCAATCGGCTTTATTCATTTCTTGAACAGAATCAGAACATGTCACCACCTGGTTCTACAGCCAGAGCTGCAAGAGAGCACATGGTGAGACAGGATCCAGCCAGTGTGTGTGTCTGACCTTCCTCTTGGTGTTGCAGAAGATGACGGCCTGCGTGATGGTCAGTGTGTCGTAAAGGTCACACAGAGTGTCAAACTTCCACTCCTCCCTCTCCACGGCAACGAAGAACTGCTTGATGCCCTCCAGGGTCAGCTCATCACTGAGAGAGACATGGGAGAGGAAAGTAAGGGGTTAATTAAAGTGCCAACAGGAAATTAGAGAATTTACACCAGCCAAAAACCACCCCTTCTCATTCAATGATTTCTCTTTATTTTTATTCCTGCCTCGGGGAAAACCACCTCATGAAGCTTCACTTGTGGTGAAAACAGTGAGAGAAGCAGTAATCAAAGCAAAGGCAGCTATTTGGAAGAATCTAAAATATAAAAAATGTTATAAAAGAGTTATTTCACTATTTTTTGTTTACTACGTCATTCAGTAAAGGTTGCTTCATAGTTCCGATGTCATCGCTGTGTCTGCAATGTAGCAAGTCAGAAACTAATGCCAAGCCACTGGATGACGAAGGCGTGTCCAAACGTCTGACTGGTGGCGGGCATCAAAAGAAAAATAGTACAAGTTTAAGCATCGCATAAAAAAATGTAATGAATTTCAATAAAAAGCTGAGACAGGACAGAAATGATGAAGCAGCATTTAGGATTCATGAGGAATCGTTCAACAGTCCTGATTTCAGGAACCAACAGTTCCTGCACATCTCATGTTTTCAGGCAGTTTGCTCCAAAACTTAGAAGCACAGAAACCTACTGCTGCCTCGCCTTGTTGGGTTCTGCTTCTGGGAACACTGGTGCCCCTTTTCCATCAGTACCTACGCTACCCGACTCGGGTCGATCCGGCTCTACACGGTTTGGTTCGTTTTCCATTACAGTTGAGTACCGTCTCAATGTGGGCGGGACCATCACAGCGAGGCGGTAACGTGACGTGAGTGAGACAAAACAACAACCGGGAGGACAACCTGCTGCTCTATGGCTGCCGTCAGACTCAGAGAAGAAGAAAAAGAAGAAAAAAGATCTGGATCAGTACTGGAGCGGAACGGAAGTCATGGACGGTACCGCTAGAGACGCGTGAGGATGAGCTAATGCTACCTTATGCTAGGATGCTATAGTGCTCATATCACCAAAACCCCAGCGTAGAATGATTTTGACGGGTCAAGATAGTAGCCATTAAAACATGCTGTGACTAGTGACTCCGCCCCCAAACCCAAATTTGGACCAGCAGTCACCTGATGTCACGTTTTTAGGGCAACTCGGAAAAGGGTTTGGGAAACCCAAAAACAGGAACTAAAAATAGTAACGGACCCACGTAAACGTTACTAGGCAAATAGAACCATACTGAACCGCACCGATTAGGGACTAGTGGGAAATGGGCCTAAGTCAGCAGGTCTCTGAAGACCTGAGGGGTCTAAATGGTCCCCGTCTGACCAGCAACTCAGAAATGTATTTCAGACCAGATCATTTTAAAATCTATTGTTTGACAAACAGGGATCCAGTGCAGTGATGTATGAACTGGTTCTGATATGGTGTTGGTCGGGCCTTTGGCAGCAGCATATTGGATGAGCTGCAGCTGCTCCACAGACCAGTGAAGACACGGTTGCAGTGATCTGAACTACAGAAAATAAAGGCATGCTGCAGTTTTTCCGTTTCCTGTTTGGACAGGAAGTCGGCTGAATTACTGACAGATATTATTTGGTTGTTAAAGTTCAGGTCTGAGTCCATGATGACACCAACACTTCTACCATGCTCTGTGGTCTTTAGTGCCATGAAGTCAGCTTAGATAATATAGGAGATGTTCTATTGGGTTCATGACGGGCCCAGAGAACTAGCCTGGTTCCCTGAACAAGGAAACCTGCTTATTCAGATGTTCCCTACGGTCTAAAATATTCCTGGTCCCGAATGTTTTCAACTGTAGTTCTGGACTCACCGTTTGACCAGGATCCGGATGGGGTCCGTCATGAACTTGTTGGTCATCTCCAGGATCTCATGTGGCAGCGTGGCGCTAATGAGAACCACCTGCGTGGCCGGAGGCAGGTAACGGTACACGTCGTAGATCTGTTCCTTGAAACCTGAGCAGGACACAGAGACGGACGTCAGAGGACACATCAGAGGAACCCCACCTGTCCTCGGCTCTCCTGCATGAGCTCGGTCCCACCTTTGTTCAGCATCTCGTCAGCTTCATCTAGAACCAGCATCTTGATAGCTCTGGTTCTCAGACTGCGGCGCCGGATCATGTCTGTGAAGAACACAACAGGTCAACTCTGACATCACCAGAGGGGGCAGAGCTATAACATTTGGCTCTCAGTCACATGATGCCAGACCTGAGCTGGACCAGCTCAGCTCTCTACCAGAACCGGTATAGTGGAAAAGGCCCTTGTCTCTCTCTGTTGTCTAACTGTGAACCAATCAGACTGATTCAGTGACCGCTAAAGCTCCGCCCTGACCTCTCCTATTAACCATTACCATGGTAACCACCCGATAATTTCCCACATCATGACTGAGGAGCTGAGGTGATGGAGGTGTGGGCAGGCTCACCAAACACTCGGCCGGGTGTGCCGGCCACCACGTGCTGACCGTAGTCCAGTTTCCGGATGTCCTCCCCCACGTTTGTGCCTCCGATACAGGAGTGACACTGAACGTTCATGTAGTCTCCCAAAGCCAGCAGCACCTGCACAGGCGAGACAAACAAGCAATCAGAAACAGACACACTCACCTGGTCACACACAATCTGCTGGCTCTGATAGGTGGGGTAGAGCTACCTTCTGAATCTGTCCCGCCAGCTCTCGAGTTGGAGCGAGGATCAGAGCCTGGGTCTCCCTCACCTGCACACAACAAGGAATCACAGTCTGACGTCATGAGCTGCACACCTGAGCAGCAGGGAGTTCAAACAGAAATAAGCTGCAGTATGGGTGACAGCAGCTGCAGACAGACATGTAAACACACAGAGGGATTTTCATTCAAGGGGACTTGGCCCACATGGAAACAGAAGGGTTTGATCCCAGAACCGGGCCTACAGCAGGAGGTTCTGCAGCTCACACTCACCTGGATGTCCAGACACTGCAGCACAGAGATACAGAAGGTAGCTGTCTTTCCTGTTCCCGACTGAGACCTGCACAGATCAGAGAGCAGCTGTTAACACCATGACGATAGGCGGCGCTGATCCGAGGTAGGCTGCTCCAGACGGCTTACTGAGCGATGACGTCACGGCCTTTAATGATCTGCTTGATGGCTCTCTGCTGGATGGCTGATGGCTTCTCAAAGCCTGAAACAAAGAACCCCAGGAGAACGTGATGAGATCCAAGACAGAACTATGATGTTCAAAGTAACAAAAATGAACTGAAGGTGTGAAATACTGAACATGGTAAAATGTGCCGTCAAAACCTACATGTGATTAATGTCGCCTCTGTGAATATTAGGATCCGTCAATTTAAATGGCAACATGGTAAAAAAATAATGTCATAAATATTAAGCTTATCTTCATTCACTGCCTTCATTTTAGCGCCTCCATTTTTACCACTTCAGTTTTATCTTTCATCGCGTTCACAGTGTAATTTTTGTTACTTCCGGTAGATCAGAATACGGCAGCAGCCCCGGGGGGACAGCGGAGTTTTCTAGTCCGGAGCCATTCGCATTTTCAATATGAGCCAGTGATTTGCTGGAAGTTCTTTAGGGTCCAGAACTCGGCATACAGCGCTCTCAAAAACTGCCACTTTGAGTGGGATGCGGCAAGATTATTTTCAGGCTATGTTTGGTGAACACAAGCTCCTGACAGCGGACAGAAAAAAATGCCGCTCAAATCTAGAAAGCAGGCAAGGATATCTGCGTTTTTTAAAAGCGCCAAATTTAGTTCTGATGGCAGCAGCAGCAGGGGTAACTCTCCTCCTCCTGGTACATATGGAGAAGGTAGAAATACACAACAAGTGTTTCATGCCCTGCCCCTGACACGCAGCTAAAGTCCAGTCACCATAGAATAAAAGGTTCTGACCCGGCTTGGCTGTCGGAGGTGAAATTATCCCGGGATCTATAAGACTGAGCTTGGTAATTAAATACATACATGAGAGAGAGAGAGAGAGAGAAATAGGAAAGATGGAGAGACAGTTAAAGATAAAGAAAAAAGATAGATATAGATATAATATATAGCTACAGCAGCCAGAAGATAAATAAACATTTCAGAGTTTTTTCGGTCTAGTATGTAGACGGCTGCAGTCAGAGGAAACCATGATTCCAGCATTCATATATTCTTCTGAGTGTGTGTGTTTACACACTGACCTGGTTCAGCACAAAGCAAGAGTTTTGTCAAGGCTGAAGAGACAATGTTCATTAGCCTCAGATCTACGGCATTTGTCAGCGACCCGTCTGCAGCCAGCAGCATGGCTGGGTTTAGATTTGTGCATTACACTGTAGTCAGTTAAGGGTTTAATGTTGAAGAAATGTTTGAAACAACTGAGGTGTTACAATACAACCAGCTGGATGTTGTTTTGATATATTCATTAAAGATCCTCAAAAAGGAGCTGGACTCTCTTCTAATCTGGAGTGGCCCACGGGGAAAGGCGGCAGGCTGGGGTGGGTTTGCCTATTGGCCCCCAGCTCAGCCGTCTCGTGTTGGGGTTTACCCCACTGGATGAGAGGGTCGCATCCCTGCGCCTTCAGGTCGGGGATAGGTCTTTGACTGTAGTTTCGGCCTATGGGCCGAGCGGTAGTGTGGAGTACCCGGCCTTCTTGGCGTCCCTGTCGGGAGTGTTGCATAGTGCCCCTCCCGGGGACTCCGTTATTCTGCTGGGGGACTTCAACGTCCACGGGGGAACCAAAAGTGACACCCGGAGAGGCGTGATTGGGAGGAGTGGCCTCCCCGATCTGAATCCGAGTGGTGTATCATTATTTCTGGGCTAGTCATGGATTCTCCATAATGAACACCATGTTCAAGCATAAGGGTGTCCATCGATGCACTTGGCACCAGGACACCCTAGGCAGGAGGTCAATGATCGACTTTGTTGTCGTATCATCAGACCTTCGGCCGCATGTTTTGGACACTCGGGTGAAGAGAGGGGCTGAGCTGTCCACTGATCACCACCTGGTGGTGAGTTGGATCCGCTGGAGGAGGAGAAAGCCGGACAGACTTGGCAGGCCCAAGTGCATAGTGAGGGTCTGCTGGGAACGCCTGGCGGAGCCCTCGGCCAGGGATGTATTCAACTCCCACCTCCGGGAGAGCTTTGACCAGATTCCGGGGGATGTTGGAGACATAGAGTCCGAGTGGACCATGTTCTCCGCATCTATTGTCGATGCTGCTGCCCGTAGCTGCGGCCGCAAGGTCTGCGGTGCCTGTCGTGGCGCCAATCCCCGAACCTGGCGGTGGATACCGGCAGTAAGGGATGCTGTCAAGCTGAAGAAGGAGTCCTATCAGCTGTGGTTGGCTTGTGGGACTCCTGAGGTGGCTGATGGGTACTATGAGACCAAGCGTGCCGCGGTCCGGGCTGTGGCAGAGGCAAAAACTCGGGCCTGGGAGGAGTTCGGTGAGCCCATGGAGAAGGGACTACCGGTTGGCCTCGAATCGATTCTGGCAAACCGTCCGGCGCCTCAGGAAGGGGAAGCAGTGCTTCGCCAACACTGTTGACACTGGGGGTGGGAAGCTGCTGACTTCGCCTGGGGACATTATCGGGCGGTGGAAGGGGTACTTCGAGGATCTCCTCAATCCTGCCGTCATGCATTCCCTGGTGGAAACAGAGGCTGGGTTAGACTCTTTCATCACCCAAGCTGAAGTCACTGAGGTGGCAGGGCTTCGGGGGTGGATGAGATCCGCCCTGAGTACCTCTAGTTTCTAGATGGTGACCGGAGGGTGTGTTCCAACCACAGGGGGATCAAACTCCCTGGTAAGGCCTACGCCAAGATATTGGAGAGAAGAGTCCGGCCAATGGTCGAACCTCGGCTTCAGGAGGAGCAGTGTGGTTTTCTTCCTGGCCGTGGAAC
>JAHHUM010001925.1:0-90427 GCA_036173005.1 Crenichthys baileyi | reverse complement strand
GAAACTTAAAATGGAATAATATAGATGTTATTTATTTTTTTAGTCTTTATGAAAAGTATTTAATTTTTTTATTGTGGTGGGATATTCTCACGCTGAAATTTTTGATACAGTTCTCTATACCAGTGAGACACAGGTTGTTCACCTTTGGGAATCACATTTCCACTAAATTCCAGTGACTGCAGAGAGTGACAGGGTGAGAGGCTTAGCACTTTTAAGTATGAACTATATGGCAGAAACCCAGTTCTGTAAAATATAGAAAGATCTAACTTTGTCCCAACAAGTTGCATGGTTTGGAAGGGTAAGAAGGTAAAGCTCCTGTTGTGGCCATAAGACATGTTGACTGTTGCTGTGTCTGGATCTGATTGGTTGGATGAACCACTGCATGAAAGCAAAGCCTCATCATCATAATTCAAATTTTATGTCTATTAATTGATTCAGACAATCAAAATTTATTGCAATTGAAAACTTTGATTTTTGTGTCAAATTGAGCTATTGAGCTAACCTTCATGCAGAAAGACCTTTATGCTACAAGGCAACAGTGCTACCAACTGCACCACCGTGCTGCCCTTGTTCTGGTAATTGTATAAAATTTGTTGCTTAATATGATGTGTTCTGAAAATAAATTTCGGAGAACTTTCTTATTGCAACAAACATGCAAATTTCCAGTCTCAAGACGACACCCTTCTTATGTCAGGAGAAGATGCTCTGCTGGATCCTAAAGTTCAAACAAACAGGAGAAAAGATGACAAAATCATTTCCAGTGTCGCTGTCAGTGGTATCCCTCCAGGCTGAACATGGTTTCTCTTCACAGATTAGAGCCTGACTCCTCCTGATCTGAAGCTTTGAGAGGGAATGATTTATTTTCACACAAGCAGATTTTAGCTGCCGTGGGCCAAAAGAATAACACAACGTTTCTGAAAAGCTAAGTGCTGTTTTTCACTGTGTAATTGATGGTGCTGCGCCGTGAACGGCTTGCAAATGAATCAAAAAGTACCAGTGGAAAAATACTGAGACAAATGTTGAAAAATCAACTCTTTGATGAAGACGATGAAGACCAGAAAGTGATGGTTGTCCTAGACGGAACCAGTAGATGTTTGAGTACATCCTGTGAAGATGATACTATGAAGATCCTGTGAAGAGGCAACTATGGCTCAGTAGGAAGAGTGGTCGTCTTGCAATCAGAAGGTTGTTGGTTAAATTCCAGCTTCCTCCTGCCATATATTGATGTGGCCCTGGGCAAGGCACTTAACCTCAAGTTGCCTACTGATCTGCATATCGGTGTATGTGAGAGTGTTAGATTGGGTGAATGTGGCTCTAGTGGGAAGCACTTTAGTGGTCTGTATGACTGGAAAGGGACTATATAAGTTCTGTCCATTTATCTGAAAAACAAATGCTGAATCTAAATGAGATGAATTGTCCTGTGAAAAGCTGTTTATATTCAGCCAGTCTAAGTTTGGGTCAAAGGTGCCAACATTTTCCACCAGCAGAGGAGGCCTCACTGTGTTCAGTCTCTTCCTGTTATCCTTGACCAGCTCAGCTACGTTGGAACCATCTGTTGCAGCCATGACTCCACAGGGCATGCTGATACAGATACAACCAGTCATATTATTACTGAGTAAGTCTCCCTTTGACCCATCGAGGCATGCACTCCACCAGACCTCTGAGGGTGGAGGATCTGGCACCAAGCTATTGGTGTTCTCCACCCATGCACATCATGTCTATGGTGAACAAGTTTCTTGTCCGTAGGCCTTTTTTCTCGTAGATCCTCAACAGTTCAAACTGAAACATTTCAAATAAGCTGCAGTTTGGGAAACAGTATGGTGGCTTTTTTCTCTTTCCAACCTATCATGTGAAGCAACAGAACGTCCACTTGCTGGTCCACCTGTAACAAATGCACAGATTAGTGGAGTTGTGTCTGGATCAGCGGTCTCATCCCTATATCCAGTCCAAGAATGAAATCAGTATGAAGGCTGGTACCGATACTGAACTGGATCTGTCTCATCTGAGATGGTATTGTAGTGAAACCTCACCTGATATTGACTCGGTTCTAAGTTTTATCTGAACAAATATGATCTAAAATCATAAAAAACATAAAGGTATGTTTCTAACTTTTAGCTTTCCCTCATTGGTTTTCTACAGTCAGAATATAATTTACATCCAGAAATAATAGTGACGTCAGGGTGATTACTTATTCCCAACAATGGTGAATTGATAATAGCCATTTTAATGTAGCCGCGCAGTAAAAGGCAGGAACAGAAAAGTGAATAAGATTTTAATGACAGCAATGATGCCCCCAAAGGCTGAAGCAGAGATCAGTGCCAGATGGCTCTAAGCACACAGAGAGCTCTTGTTGTTGCCGCTCCGCTCTGCTGAGCAGGATTCAGGAAAGTAAAGAGGGATTGGCAAGGGAGCTGAAGGGAAAGCAGGTTTTTCTTTGTTTCATGTTAAATTCCCTGGACTGTTTTCCCTCTGCCAGCAGAACTGGCAGCCTGAGTAATTGGTGTAAACTCACAACGTGCGAATGGGTGTGTCAGGTCCTCTTTGGATAGGTGTGCAGTTAAAAGATGTCTCCCCCCTTTCAAAATAGCTTCCTGAATGCAACAAAGAGAACGTTTTACAACCAAAACAGCAGCTAGGATTTTAAACTGACAGTAATGGAGGTCTCCGCTCTGCTTCAGCCCTGCATGCACAACAAAGAACTTTAATAACTATCAATTTGAAGGTTGTGCTGTGAACGGGTGTATTACTTTATCCTTGGCATGTTTTTCTCTCTCAGAAGTGATTTCTGTCATGCTCTATGGATTCGTTTCTATGTATTTTTTAGGATTTTGGTTGTTTGAGTGTCACCTTGGATCAGGACAGACATGTAGGTCTGATCTGTATCATTTACATCCGACAAAACGCAACAAAGACATTTCAAAGATGAAAAATAAAGTCAATAAATTTCATGTATGATGAAATCTAAACCAGTGCTAAAACCAAGGGCTCTCCACCCAGGGTGTCATTCATCAGGAGGTGGACAGGATACTCACCAAAAAGGTTATCTGTCATTTGTACCATGAATTTTCTATTGCTTGTTATTTTGATGTATGAATAATAATGTAGCAGTGAAAGGTGACGTTTGTTTTAGTGGGGACACCCAGAGTTTAGGAAGAGAACTGCAGGGTTGGAGTCTTAAGACATAAACAGTCATTTTCATGCCGTTTCATCCCAGTGTTCTCGTTTGGTGACTAATCTGATGAATATATGTGATATGGAGGCTACTGTTATAAGGACATGTTGGAGGGTCTTCCTTTGTGTGGCTTTTTGCTACTTTTGGTTTGAGAGACCAAAGACCAACCACAGGAAGACAAAGAGACAACCATTTTTTACAGAAGTCATCTTTTATTGCCACGTAAGAAAGTTTTATATATAACAATACTGTTAGAGGACAAATTAACAGCAATAAAACAGAAATATCCCTGTAAAGCCCTCCCAAATGAAAAGAAAAAACAGTCATAGCAACACTATGGCAATATATTTCTGGAACAATACATCTGCTATATTTTTATTTAAGTTAATTTTTTACAGTAATTCTTATCGTACCAAAATACAGCTTTTTCATAACTTACTCTCACAAGTTATAAAGTCAGTGAACAGTAAAAGGACAATGGGGCATCACGGTGCATATTAGAAGCTACTGTGCAAACAATAGTGGGCGATGGTCTCTACCATAGAAAATAGGCTTTACTAGTCACGCATAAATGCTGCGTTGGGGCCATACTGTACGTAGCCATATACACATATGCATAAATACCACAGACTGGTCTGGACATCAAAAATAGAAAGTTGGATCTTGTATAAGTTTGTATGGAATGCACGATTAACACCCAGATGAGTTAATCAATGAGTCGTTTTATAAATGATAATCTCGGTAAAGGACAGTTGTTTTTTTCTCGTGTTGCAAATGTGATTTATTTTTAAAATATTAGGAAAATCCTCAATAAAAAGGGTAATGGAATAGTGCAGGATTTTTTATTGAGCTGTTTAAAGATTATGAGCAGGCGATTTCTTACCTGTAGTAGATAACTGTTTTGGCTTCTTTATTTAGTATAAATCCAGAGGCTGAAGCTAACGGATGGCAGATTTAAACGGTCTCAAAAACGTGATAGCAGTTGATGCTAAATCTACAGTATGAATGAACCCTTTAAATACTGTCACATTTTCAGTGAGTGGTTATTTTCACAGAAATGGCTGCAGATTATTTACATAGGTGATCAATGTAGGAGGCAGTGCGCCACCAAGGTTCTTCCTGTAGGAAACACATACTGAGAATGGGATTTAAAAGCGTTTCCGACAAACTACCTCATAGAAAAGTAAGTTAGTGTAAAAATCCACACAACAACAATAACTTAAAACTACAAACTATGTTTATTTCTTTTTATGTCAGTTACTCTGTGAAAAAATAATCAACTTTTATGTGAATAACTATCCAAGACTGCTTTATGGTTAATAAAGTATTGTTAGCACAAACTGCTATAAGTGTTTTTAGTGGCTGGAGTTGTTTTACACATTTAAGGTCCAATTTGTTTTTGTTTTTTCTTCTCAGACCAGCCGTTAGCTTCAGCCTCCAGGTTTAACTAACTTGGGCACAGACTAAATGATGATGACATGAGCGTTATCTATTGCAAGTAAGATATTAACTGCTTAAAATCTTTCAACATAACCTTACTTCAAAAATCCTGAGCCGTCCCTTTTATAACTGAAGAACTATTCTAATTCACTGGAGATGAAACGCTTGCACAAAGTGTGGAACCAGCAAGAACATTTCATGTGGACTTCAGGAAAAAAGTTATACATGTATAAAATACACCATAGGAACGGAGCCTGTTAAGCATTGCTGGACAACCAACACTGCATCCTGCCTGTCTCTGTGCGCATGAGTGGACAGTTCTGGATTAACAAAAACCTTGTGCATAAAAATAAGCCCGACACAAAGCTGTAGACCCAAGCGATGAGATCCTCTCTAATCACACAGAGGCTGCTCCTCGTTGGCTGCAGTGCTTCACAGCATCTCCAGCTGAACAGCAGAAAAGAAAGATAAAACAGGATGTTTTTGAAAATGTATCTTATGTTGGAGCCCTTTTATGTCTGTCCAATGAACTGTATATGTCACATTTTATCAATTACAACAATGCAGCTCCTCCTCTTCTCGTTGCTAAACAGAGCGTACTGCATTTTATCCGTACTCATCCCCACCACTCATCCCCACCAACAAATAGATATTTACAGACATCATTTTCAGATTCAGGCTGACGTCAAGAACAATCCGCGCTTTAAATCTTCAGCAAAAACATGACAGTAGTTAGAAAAATAACCCAACAGAACAGCAGCTGACCAAATGGACCGGTACCTGGAGAGTTGATTCAGGAATGGTCCAAGCAACATGAAATATGCTTGGACCTTTAAGTGTGGGTGTGTGTGTGTGTGTGTGTGTGAGCCATCATTACGTTTCATTCACTGAAGACATTTGGCAAAATCAATAATTTGAAGCTGGTTTCTCATCATTTCTGGATATTAACGTCTTTTTTCCTCCCTATAAATAATGAAGGGAACTGTTCATCTCATTTCTCAGAGTTTTGCAGATTAAAGACCACAGTGAGGACTTATAAAGCCCCTCTGGCCACCGTCTAAGCAGAGCCAGGCCTGCCTCTAACTGTAATATTCCTTGAAGATGAATATTGTTGTTTTGCTCCCAGCTGTCAACTCCGCTGAACAAAGCAGCTGATTTGAGGGACTCTTGATGCTTTGTTGGCATAATATGCCTCTTTATTGCCAAACCAAGAGAAGGGAATGTGTGAATCCCAATCACATCTTTAGTTAGGGCCAGATTTATTCATATTCATGACAGATTTAGATTTAAAATTATTTTCATTCAACTAAGAAGTTATTTTGTGTCAGGAAATGAGTATTTATTTTTATAAATAAAATGCTGTTTTTATTTTATTAAACAATTGCATGTAAAAAATGATTTCATCCCTTTCTCAATAATTAGTCATAACATTCTTTATTAGCATTCCAGCAGTCAGACACAACAGCTGAGTAAACCTAAACGTGCAAGAGTTGTGAATAATTTTGGTCTTAACTGTACATCCACATGTCCATGTGTGGCCCATATGGGTTCTGCTCAAGCTGGATGGATACTAACTGGGCCTGAGTTCACTGTGGGCTTCTTATATGACTAAACAGAACTTGTATCGGTAAAACCAGAACTCTCTCTTTGTACAGTAAGTTTTAGCAAGGTCTCACATAGGTATAAAGACTAAATAAATTAGTTCAAATTAAGCAACATGAGTATAGAACCCATGTTGGTTCATCTTTATACCCAGAGCCCTGCTGCACCAATCCTAGACCACTAATCAGCATTTTCAGCCCGTTTCCTACACATATGGACCTCAGGGCGACCTTATATGTAAACGTTACCTTGGTTTCTATTTAGTGGTGTTTCACAGAGAGACCCACTGGGTTAGTTGGAGCTCGGACTCAGTTCAGCTTTGTATTCATGTGTTTTTTGCATGTGTAGTGGGTCTGTTTGCCTTGGAGCTTCCCCTCCTTCCTGTTCTGCTTCTGTCTCTCCTGCTGTTTGCTTTCCTTAAGCTCTTTTTAATTCAACACCGGTGACCAGTTCAGAATTGGTCTCATTAATTTATCTGGTGTCTAAACGTGACCATGACTGACTCCTGTTTACTGTGGGCACATCCGTTAAATTGGTTTTATCCGGCACCGATCCCACATTGCACAGTTCAGGCACTGACAAGAAGAGGTGACAGTGTTCAAGCTGTGACCCAAACACACTTGAGTCACTCCCAACTGTTGCCAAATGCTTCCTGTGGCTTAGTGTTTGTCTTACATTACTCTCAGTGAAAACAAAGTGATTTTGAATCGGTTTCAGGTGAAAAATATCAAATATGAAAAAGTGCCAACAGCATTTTTCCTTTTAATTAATTTCTCATGTTTAGCAGCTAAATAGTTTGACACATGGGGAGCATATTCACCTTCATTCTGACATAATGTAAAATTACAGTGGCTCTTAAAGGGGACACACCCTGTTAAAATACCAGGTGACATGAAAACATGATAGATCATTTCCAAACTTTCTCCACTTTTTGTGTGACATATACGGTATTCAGCATCAGGGGTCACCGGAACCAAAAGGCTGAATTACCTCCTTGGCATGTCAGCAACTATTTATTAATCATTAATTTGATTCAGGTGTGCTGGAGCAGGGATGCATCCAAAAGTTACAGCACAGTGACACTCGAGGACTGGAGTTGCATCCTTTAAGGAGGAACAGGTAAAAAAAAAGCTGCAATAATGAGCTTATTGCACAAAGCCTTTACATTTAATTTGTTGAAAAGCCTTTGGATTCAGTTTCAGCATGCAGTCTTCCTGTCTTCAAAGTTTCCATCAGTTATAGTGAATCTGATTAACCTGAAACAATGTTTTCTACATATTTGATCATTTGCATCATTTAACTTAAGCCACAGTTTGAAGAGCAGTTACACTGGATCATAAATGACCTTATTGTACCAAGGTGATAGTCAGGACTAGGGTACAGCAAACCTTATACACTGTGTATATGCTATGGCACAGGGAAGGTAGGCATCAATAATAGGAAATATTAATCCCAACGGCGCTGGCAGCAACACTGGAGGAGCTGCAGGAATTTCCAGTTATTGCTGGATTTACAGGTGAAAGTATCTCTTGCATTTTCCATATATCTGGACCAGAGAGAAGAGTTGCAGGAAAAGAAATGCTTTTCTTCCATTGGTTAATTTCTTCCATTGGTTAAAATCTCCCCAAACCGTGAGGGAGAACATGTCATGGTCTGGTGAAACCAAACCTAAGCTTTTAGGCCACAAAAACAACCATCAGCATTACCAAAAGAACACCATACCCACAGTAAAGCACGGTGGTGGCAACATCATGCTCTGGGGTGACCTTTCTACAGGTGGAACTAAGGTTGTGTCTCTGTGGGTGAATATAGAAACACTTCCTAACAACTAAGTCACCAAATAAAGGGTTACGTTTTGTAAACTCTTTGTGAGGATCCAGACTGGGAAGACAATCTGGGGGGTCACCTGAAGAGCGCTTTGGACAACAGATGTTCCCACAGTTTGAACAATTTATTTTCACAATTTAGGGAACGTTTGTAAGGCAGAGGAGGCAAATCAAGATGCTGCATGCTGTCGACTCCAACAAAAGAATACTGAATGCTGAAATTTAAATAAAAAGAGCTTTAACAAAAAAAAAATATTTAAGAACATATTATTGCAACCAGGGTAGTGCAGCTATTTCAATCTTTATTTTGTTCCGCCTTGCAGATTAATTCTGTTTACAGTTGAATTATACAGGATGATAAATTAAAGACGGAACAAGTTTGGAAATGACTGATCAGGGTTTCATGTTTTCACATGACCAGAACCGTCCAGATCCACAGTTTCTGTGCGGTTGCTGGTATAACAACACAACTGTCCTTGTTTGGAACAATTTTAGGTGGATATGAAGTTCATCTCCAACATTAATGTGTCAGAAGGTTAAATGCTGACTAAAACTTTGGCTTTAACTTCTAAAAAGCCACAAGCTGCAGTTTAAGGTATTTCTCTGTTGTCTATTAATATAAACAATATACGACAGATTAAATACTAAATAATGTTGTTTTAATGTTGCAGCTAACATGCCAGTTTTTCTGCGAAGCTTGGTGCAGGTTCAGCGGTCAGGATGAGATAGGAGTCAAAATAAACAACCCAAAAACAAGCTTAACTCATCCTTTAAAGGCTTCTGGGAAAATGCACCATTGTTGACATCATCTGGGATATTTAGAGGCCGTTTGACCCTTCAGACCACCAGTCTTTTCTCTGCAGCTGCATTTTTTGTCTGACTGACTGATGAATGATGTCAGACATCACTGCCTCCTGAACCCACTCATCTGTGGTCCTGACCCTATCAGCCGTGACCCAGACAGAGCAGCCACATCCCAGCTTTCTGCCTGGTTTATTTGGGCCCCTAATTGTGAGCAATGATAATCTTGTTCTTGATTTGTTTCTCAATTGTTTCTGCTGCCCTGCCTGCTCACCAGTTGTTGGCTCCACAAATTGGCACTATAAGGAAGCCTTGACAAAATGTCTGCAGCTTTCTGCCTGGCTGCATTCATTCAATTGGCTCTGATCACAAACTCTGACCTTTCTGTTCACTCTGGAACCATCAAAACTACAATCCGCCGGGGAAAAGAACGAGATCTGTGAAAGATTCTGGGTGGCTGCAGACAGGGTTTTTGGATCATATGATTATCTTTGTTCTGTTTCGGTTTAGATGTCTTCAGAGACTGCTTACTGAAGATGGATTAACACACACAGCCATGGCAAATGTCAGTGAAGCAAAATATATGCGGTGTTCAAGGGGATAGAAACAGCAAAGAAAATGACTTTTTCTTTGCCTCGCAGAATCAACCACTTTAATTTCCCATTTTTACAACCTATACAGGGACAACCTCTGGGAGTGTGTCTCTCTACGACTGTAGCGTCTGATTACAGGCAGTATTCATCAAAACAGCAGCTTGTTTCTCATATTTCTGCTCTGAAATTCTTCTAAAAGAACCTTACACCCACAGTAAAACATGGTGGTGGCTGCATCATGGGTCAAAGGTTACTCTTCCTCCAATGGAACTACAGTGTTTATCAAGACAGATGAAAGTTATCACTTCCTGATACCAAAAACCTGCGATGAGTCCATGCGTGCTGCCAAACTGAGCAAAGACTGGCTTCAGCAGAGAAAAATGAACATCTAGAGTCTAGAGCTAAATCTGTGTGGTGATCTGAAAAGGGAGAGATGTCCTCACAATCTGAAAGATTTATCATCTGAATTTTACATGATTCCTTTAGTGTTGGTTGGGTTTGGATATCTGGATCCTAAAGATGGATCCTCACACAGCCTGGCGAAAAGTCTGTGCAGTGTCCAAAGGGACAGGCAGTGGTACAAAACTGAAAAATAAACTTACACTTTATTTTTTACCTTTTACATTTTTAGCTCACATGTGGGAAACCAAACACATCTCCAGAAATGCAATATTATCTCTCATTATTCATCAGTCATAGGTAGTTTCTGATATTTCTGCATTGAAACTATTCCCTACATATTATGTATAAAGGGAGAAAGGATAAATAGAAACAGATACGAAGAGAGAAAGGCTATGTAAATTACTGTTCTGTATAAAAAGCATATTGTCAGTAAGAGCTACAAAGGGCCGTTCTGGAGTTTCACAGTCTTTCTTGAACAGCAGATGAAGAAGCGGCGCTGACTCTTCGTCTCTCTGCTGGGATGACACCTCCTGCTTGGCATGCATGGATCTGGTGGGCATCCTGTATATGTGACACATCCTAATACTCTGTCAACTTTTTAATTCCCGTTCCGTGCCTTCAGTTGGGTCCCAGGTCTTTGGTCATGTGACCCTCGAAGGCAGCGGGGTGTTGCACAGCATTCGTCAAAAATATCCTCCTCATCTCACACTCGGCCTGCTTAGTCATTTTTAATTTAGATGCTGTAATAAAACGTGTCTCTGACAGACACATTATAATTTAACATGTTTCTCTCTCACCAGATTGTCACATGCACCTCTTCATCGCTTTTTCTCCAGGTTTAAAACGAGCTTTTAACACTTCTGTTTGCTTTTTCCCAACCTACAGACCTGTTATTGTGGGTCCAAGCCTCTAGACAGCTGTTTGTGCTTCTATGTTCTCACTTCTTCTCTGCTAAAATCATTATTTAATCACAGACACGGCGCTCTAGACGAGAGAACTGTAGCTGTTGCTGCTGAGTTAAAATAAAACAGAAACATGCAAACAGGCTTGAAGAAGCCCTTCGAAGGTTTGGCCTATTTGTCACACTCACAGGCTTATTTTTATATTTGAGTCATTTAACCCACATAGATTTTTCCAGATGTTTTTTTTCTCCTTCTGGGGCCTGAAGCTCGAGGTCAGTGACTGAAGCTCCTTGTGGCAGTGTTTTAAGCAGACTCGGTATACGTTTTAGTTTTACATACACTGGGTCTGTTAGTTTTTGCTTGCATCACATCTAGCAGTCTGAAAGGGAATCTTTAAAGCAACTTAAGGTCTAAAGTTAAGTTCGAAATAAATGTTTCTGAGATGCAGATCCACAACTTTACTGGGTGCTGTCTGAGATTTAAACTTTAAAACAGCCCATTTGGTCCACTAAAATGCCGACGTTGCAGAGTGTTTATTACAGCACCCTCTGGTAAAAGGCCTTGAAGTCAATCAATTAATCTTTTAGTTTATTAGAGAAATACAACCTATATATTTATTATGAATATTTGTTCACTGGTGAAATAAAAAACCTTTTCTGTTCTTGTAAAATTTATTAAACTCTACTGGAACTGTGTGCTTTGATCAGATCAGGTTAAGATTGAGCTTTTCAGCAATTAAATGGTCGGGTTGTGTTTGTTTGGGTTCACGCGGTCTGGTTATCATAAATCAGCCGGTTCAGTGTGGTCCGTCAGGGTGAGGGATGCTCTGTCCTGGGCCAAGATGACCCGAGACAAATATCAATCAAAAACGTTTCTGAGGAAAACATGCAGCATGATTGTTGTCTTCTTCTTTCCCACAGCGTCCTCCTTTCCCTCCTCATCCTCCTCTTCATCTTGTCAGACTCACATGATTTTGCTGCAGCAATAAACGATGCAGTCTGACACAGATCAGTGTGGGCATTAAAGGGTTAATTCAGATTTAGTTAGTTTGGAGAGTCTGCGAAGTTATAGAAAGTTGGCATAAAGTAAGTACATCCATGCATTTGGATTATGTGGAACAGGAGGATCAGGCGCTAACATTATTATGACGATGGACAGACTTTAAAATATCACAATATAGCCTAACATTAATGTTGTGACATATGTATTTTAGATTTATCGCAATTTATGATATTTATCCCTATATCCCACTGATATGATCTTCTTCGTTTTAAGTAACTTCTAAATAGCAGAAATATGCTAAATCTTCCCCCCTGGTAGCTTCCACCACTCTATAATAACTTCACAGGACCTCATCATGTTGATCTTGCACAGTGCAATGTGTTCAAGCCCTGTACAAATGATGAAACTGCACAGTGTGTGTTGAGCTTCAAACAAAGAATGAATATGTCAAAAAAGGCGTCCTGCTGGCTGCTAAGTACGGTGGAGGATCTGTAATGCTGTGGGCCTGTTTCTCCACCAAAGGCCTCGAGAATCTTTGTGAGAAACCTGGGATCTCCAGGGACTGTGATGTTTTACAGCAGAAATGTGGCTGAGGTGATTTTTTCCCCCCTAAATATTTTTTTCGACCAAAGGCAACATTTAAAGGTGGCAGAAAACGATTAATTATAGGATTGTTTACATAACATATAGAGATAACTGTATGGGTTTTATTTGTACTCATAATCAATGCCAGGTTAATTACTGATGCTTCTCTTTGTTTGCAGACATATTTCATTTCCTTTCTACTGAAAAAGTGTTTCTCATGTATCAAGCTCCGTCACCTGTTGCCTCTAGATTTGCTATCAAGGTATCGACATGAACGAAATCAATACTTCATCTTTAAGCATAAAGATATTTATCCAGCAACCTATTTAGTTGTGCAGTTGTAGTTTTATCATATTAAAGTAGCTGCCACTTTATTCAAACTAAAGGACCTTGGGGTCTTTTGAGTTTTAGGGGTATTAAATAGATTTAAATAGTTAGAATTGTCCTGTTTCTGCTGCAGCTATCTGTTTGGGAAACGTGTCGCACGATGAGTCGCAGCGTCGGCCCCCGGTGCTGCCTTCCCTGCCTCCTCATATTTGGGTGAGCTGTCACCAAACGGACAGAGATCAGAGCAGAATAATGCCAGTGCGACGGGGAAGAGCTTAATAAGGCGCTGTCTGCAAACCCGAAGCCCATCCGCCGTCATCATCATCATCATTGTGTGCGTCTCCTTGAAAGCCCTCAGGAGATGCGTTTGTGAATCATGAGTGAATGTTATTTCTTCCAGACCGTTCAGTGTTTCATCTGGCAATGAGGAAACCTTTCAGACAGGTTTGTGGGTATTACTGCTGTTTTTCTCTGTTACTGGGATTAATGCTTGACTCTTCATTCATGGTATTGCTTCTCAGGTTTGGTTTCCCGTAGGAATGTCTGATTTCAGCCTTTCTCTAATACTCAGGCATACTCACCATTACAGAGAAGGAGACAACACTCGAACATCAGCATGAATGTACAAACATCACCTGTTCTTTAGGCTCTCGGGTACTTATTGTATGTTGTCACCATCAAGGTCTATTGAGTGATCTGATTGGTGAGCTCTGTTTTCAAGGCAACTTTCACTCAGACACGTCACGCAATGAAGCTCCATTTTATCTGGAGCTCTGAACAACCAAGGAGTTGGCGTCTCCCCTCAGAGATGACTTGTGTCACCACTCCACACACATCCTCTCCCCTCTCTTGTTCATGCTCTCTCACACAGTCACCTCTGTCTTGCTGTTGGTCACAAAGTAGGGCTGTGTGGGGAGGAAGTGTTGGCTATGACTTTGGCCCCTGGTGCTGTGGAGCTGGTTTGGCTCCAGCACGGTACACTGGGGCCTCTTGTGCCCGTAGCTCTTCCTCCTGCCCACCGTCTCAGTCCCGTCCCAGCTCTTTATCCCAAACCCCATCACATGCCCAGTTGCGATTGTGTTGGAGCTGTAGGCAAAAGGACGGCCCATCGTAGCTGAGCTCGAGCCAAAGGCGGTCTCGGCGGCCCTGGAGATGCCCAGGGAAGTGCCACCTGGCATGGTCCCCACCATATGTGCCAGGGAAGAAGCCCCAAGTCCTGGCGCCTTGCTACTGTAGCTGTGAGCATGAGTGTGGGAGCTGTGGGAGCTGTGGGCAACGTGACTGTGGCTGCCTTTGGGTTTTTGGCCATTTGGCTTGAGTCCCCCGCCTCCTACACCTGCTATGTGCCTCTCTGTCGGGAGGGTTGAGACAGACGAGATGCTGGGCATCTCAGTCACGTAGGTAGCCACAGGCTCTGGAGTCAGTGGACCTAAAGAGGTCATGGGAGTCATAGAGGTCATCGGGGTTAGCGAGGTCATCTGAGGCATGGATGTCATCGCTGTCATTGATGTCATTGGGGTCATCGAAGCCATCTGCGTCATGGTGGGGTTCATGTGATTGGAGGTCATGGGGTTTGAAGCCATGGTGTTGGCGGCCATCGGAGGAGTCATCGACGACATGTTGCCCATGGAGGGTCGGGGGTTGCTCATCGGTTGGAGAGGAAGGCTGCTTTTTGTTGGCAGCTCCACCATCAGCCGCCGCTTGCTGTAGAGTTCACCATTGTACTTGGCAGCTAGCAAGCAGAGAGCAGAGGACAAAAGTCAAAAGTTTGAAGTCAAAACAAACAAGCTGCTGAAGAGCAAATCAGAACCTTAGGATCAAAGGTAGAAAGTGCTGCTTACAGGAAATCTCTTCATTTTGCAGAAAGCAAAGCATTAAAACATGATATAAACTAAAATGACAAAACCCCTTACTGCCACAAAAAGAGCAAATACCAGACCGGATGTATTTTAACTTTGTTAGTCAGCCTCTTCTTATCAAACTGGCCAAACAGAGAGTAAAGGTCCTCTGCTGACGCCTGCAAGAAGAGGCCTGTTGTGCTACTGGCGGAGTGAAATCAAATAAACAGCCCAGAATGTATCTTTACTTTGCCTCATAGAAAGATAGAGAAATGTCCAAGAAAAGAGAACCATGCCTCTGGATACCTTCAGTTTTTAAACACTGCCTTTAAATTTATCAGGTTTTTGTTCTTTGTTAAACTATTAAAAACGAACTCACGTCTAAAGGTAGTAGAGTCAAAAAGTATTCACCATCTTACAGATTAACCCTACCCTAATGGAGAAAACTATTCAAACCAACCTGACCCTATGTGGAAAAGTAATTGCCCCTTAAACCCTGATTCTGCCACCTAGGCAGGAGCTACTGCCATCAAGTATTTCCAGTGATTAACAATGAGTCTTTAACATTACGATGCAGAAACTTTGACCTACTCTTCTTTGCAGAATTAATTTAATTCAGTTCCTTTTGAAGGGTTTTCCAGCAACAACAATTTGTTTAAGGTCACAGCATAGCTTTCCAACCAGATTTAGTCGGGACTTTGACTTGGCCACCCCAGCGCCTTTATTTTGTTTTTTATTTTTGTGTAACTCAGAGGTGGACTTGCTGAGGTGCTTCAGATCTTCGGTCTGCTACAGAACCTAAGAAAAGCTTAGAGTCACAAACATTTTCCGACATTATACTTTCTTTTGATTCAGGCATGATTTGCTACGTTCTGAAAATCTTTGGTCTACTTCATGTTGTCAGACAGGTTCTGTTTAAGGGAGTTCTTGATTCCACGTAGGCAGGCCTAACTAATAAAATGTGGATAATTACATTTAATTGATTATTACCAAGTGGGGAAATTATATTTTCACAGCTTTTATTCCCTTCAATAAATGAAATGTGAACCACAAAAATCCAAAACAGGACAAATCTGTAATGGCGACGATAATTATTTACAGTTCTGTAAATCATTAGACTGAGGAAAGATTCCTTTAATCAATTTTGTTGTGAAAAGTGCTTTAGAACATTTTAGGCAGCCAGTAGATCCACAAAAAGCCCACAGATGTGGGCATCTTCTCGCTTAGTAAGCGTGTGTGTGTGTGTGTGTGTTTAGCCTCTGAGAGTCAGCTTTAAAGCCTGATATTTACTCCTTCCTCTGTCAGTTAGTGTCACCAAGCAACAGTCTCTTATCTCTGCAAAATGTGACCTTTTTCCCCGTCCGATTCTCACTCACAGCCGACTCATTTCTCTTTAGCTCCCCGTTGCCTTCCTGTCCTTGAAGATAAAGTTAACACACTCAGTGAGTTTGCTTTGCTGCTGTAACTATAAATCTAGTTTATCGCTCTGTGAGCGAATGAGTGGGGCTACAGCGCAGCCTGGCCATGGCTGATGACTGGGGGAGGGTTGGGGGGCTGGGGGTTGCAGCATCTCACCCAACAAGTCGCTGCCAGACCACCTCCTGGGTTCAAACTTGCTCAGGCGACAGGTAAATCAATCTGGAGGTAGTCAGCTCGACGGTGCAAACATCCAACAGGGTACGTGAGAAGAAACATAAAACACCGCTGCTTCATCGTGTGGGAAAGGCAGCAACCCACAGAGACAAACACCTGTGCTCCTCTGAAGCCCATCAGTGCCAGTGTCAGAAACACTTTATTAGGGTTAGACTTGGTGTAAATCTGCTTTTTCTCAGCTTGTCAGGATGTGGAAAGCTGGAGTTGAGCATGGTTTAAATTTAAAGATCACTTTAATCACAAGTTTGTTTCACTGTTTTCAAAGGTTGTTTTTAAAGTTAGTCCTTTCAGCTGAAATCTGAGCATTTATTGCTTTCAGGCAGGTTCTGTTCAATAAATTCAGTGAAAGGTAAAAATGAAGTTGTGCTTTCAGCACCTTTTCATAATTACAGGAGATTTACTTTACCTGCCGTCAATGAAAACTGAAACAGTTTGAATGTATAGCAGAAATGACTGTGGTAAGAACATTTCTACATAACACAGGGGCCATAATTGGTCATTTGTTATTGCAGAAGAACAAGTAGTGAATCCAAGAGACCATTAGCTGGTTTGGTGCCTTGATGTCAGTTAGAATCTAATAAAGTGACCTTATATAAATGTCCAGGGGGACAGAGGAGTTGGACGCTGACTGACAGAAGTGAAGCTTATCAGGCCGTTGGGAAACCAGTGGGAGGCAATTAAAGAGTGTGGGGGCTGAGGAAGTGTTGGTGCTGATCTCAGGCCCGGTTTCACAACAAATCGGGTCAATGGGCAGTGAAAACACAAGCCTGTGCTGCAGACAGAGGATACACTCCTCCCAGCTGTTACTCACATGCAGAGTTTTGCAAGTTTTCATATTTTCTTACATTTCATCACGTTACACCCGGGTTCCGGGTTGTACTGGAATCTATTCAGGCTCTCAGAGTAAAGAGGAAGGCTGATTACGGGCCAGTTCACAGTTATGCACTGCTTGATAAAATCCCAATAACAAACATGAAGGTTTGCTGTAAGGTGACAGAGGGGCAACGTTCCAGTGCAGCGTATCTCAACCTTCTGATCATTATCCTGGTGCCTCTTTGAGTCGCACTTATGGAAGAGACATCCGTCAGTCCTGTCCGAGCCTGAAGGACAGATCTTCCTCCAATTACCGAAATGGATATGAGCAGCCATAGGAGCAGATCACAATTAGCCCTCAAATGATTCTTTGATGAGGGATATGGAGCATGGTGCATTAGGGAGGAAAGCAGATGGTTGTCAAGGGGTGAAAAGGGGAGGCCGATGACTGGAAGGGACCACGAAAGTATCAAAACGAGAAGGGAAGTGAGGAAGAGGAGGGTACATAGAGGGGAAGGAAGCAGAGAGCAAAACAAGTCCAGACATTAAAGGTTAGGAAACCAAGAAGAAGGGAACAAGACAGTTGGGAGGAAGTGGTGAATGAAAGGTGAAGACGATTGCAGACATGAAAAAGCATAGATGAAGAAGTTGGTTCAAAAAGAAGCCAGAACAATATTGGCAGATTTGACTTTCAAATCGCTGCCTGAACCCATCTTGATGTTCAAAAGTTCTACATATAAAAGTATTGTCTTTTTGTAAAAGTGCCACATCAGGGGGGAAGCGTCTTTCTTCCCATTTACACGAAATAATGAAACCGTCAAACGATGTGGCGACATTTTCAGACGGGTTAGATTGATTTTCTGGCCTACAGGCAGTCGCTGCCCCCCCTTCAGCTAAGACGCTCTCTCATTTTCTGACTGCCTGAGTAGACGCAACAGTACACAAGACAGCCTGAGGAACACAAAGTTTGTCTGCTGCATTTTTGTTCGTGTCCTTTGTGGCAGTTTGTCTTCAGCTTCGAGGAAATTTAGTTTCTCACGACGAGAAAATAACTCTCCTTTTTGATCCCCATCATTGTGCCAGAGTGTACACCACTGAGGCGCGCACCACAGCAGACAGGTTACTGCGAAGCAAAATGTCAGGTGCAAAGTCCTCTAGTTGGAGCTTATTTCTCCACTTGTTGGATGCAAGACTTTGACTAGACACTAATGACTGATACTACACACACAACCTCTCATAAAACAGCCATCCTCTTGACCTATACCACTATTTGTCACAATTCAACAATAATTGTGAAGTGGAAGGAAAATTATTCATGGTTTCCAAATATTTTTTCCATTGAAAATCTGAAAAGTGTGGCATGCATTTGTACGTAGCCCCCTTTACTGTGATACCCTTAAATAAAATCCAGTGCAATCATTAATTAATTAGCAAACAAAGTAGTTTAAAGCAGGATTAGGTTCTACAACAACATCCCAAGCTTTGAATTCTCCCAGAGCTCTGCTCAACCCATCATCTGAACATGGAGAGAGGGTGGACCACCTGCAGACCTACCAATAATTTTGATTAAAGCATATTATCCTGTTAGAATGGCCTAGTCAAAGTTCAGACCCAAATCCAACTGGGGATCTGTGGCAAGATTTGAAAATCTATGTTTACAGATGATCTCCATCCCATTTCAGCAAGTTTAAACAAGTTTATAAAAAAGAATGGACCAAACTGCAGCCGTTAGATGTTCTAAACTGGTAGAAACACCACACACGGCCTGCAGCTGGACTCGCAGCTAAAGGTGGTTCGTCAAAGTAGTGACTCAGGGGGATCAAATACAAATGCAAGCAACACTTTCAGATGCATTTGGTAAAAATGTTGACAAGTATACATCACTTTGTTTCACTATTTCTGGTGGTTCTTCACCACATTCTGATGAAAAAATCAGTTGAGCCTCAAAACATGGAACCAAAGGGTAAAATTTGAGACCTGAGATCTTCTCACTCTTTAATTTCTGACAAACGTCTGTTATGTTTGAATTATTGTACCCTTTTACTCCTTTATCATAAACCTCTGCTTTCCCTGATGACAGAGATTTTATTCATTTCTGAAACTTCTTTTCCCGGAGCAGCATCCATCTGGTGGGCTCATGTGTGACGAGATGAAAGGAAGCGGGAGCCTCACATCAGAGAGGGAGGTTTTCCCATCGAGAACCATTCAGCTTTTCATTTTTACTCAAACTCTTGTGGTCGCTCTGCACTCTGATCTATTGAAGCTTCTGTCAGTGGAGAAAAGTAGCATGTCTACCTCTCCCATGATGATTGTTATTCTTCTTCTCCTTGTTCAATACAGATGTGAAATGTTGAGTTAAATGAGAATAAATTTGTCAAAGTAGGTATTTTACAGAACTGAACACTTTAATGCAATGGAAAAACTATACATAGAGAATCTGGTGTCTTCATTCATCTGATCTTTAGGGAATTATAAAACTCTGCTCCTCACCAGCATTTAGTTTCATCTTAATCAGATTATTAACGTGTTGCCCTGCGATGATAGGCACCAGTTCCCCCGCGACCCATTATGGAATAAGCGGTAGAAAATGACTGACTGACTGACTGACAGATTATTAATGAGAATATTTGTTAACCTAAGCTCAGGTCTCAGCTGCTCACAGTTTCAGAACCGCTGCAGCTTTCAAACTCCTTTTCCTAACATGGCAGCCCCACACCATATTCCTTCCTCCACCAAACTTTACTTGTGACACAGTGCAGTCAGGGAAGTGCTGTTCTGGAAACTGTCAAAGCCAGATTCTTCCTTTGGATTACCAGACAGAGAGACATGACTCGTCACTCTAGAGAACATGTCTCCACTGCTCTAGAGTCCCTTGGTGCCGTGCTTTACACCACTGCATCTGATGCAATGCATTGGTGATGTAAGGCTTGGACGCAGCTTCCCGGCAATGGAAATCCATTTCATGAAACTCTCTGTGCAATATTCCTGAGCTAATCTGAAGGCAACATGAAGTTTGGAGGACTGTAGTTGCAGAAAGTTGGTTGACCTCTGCACCCTGCAGCTTAACACTGTGATTTTATGTGGCTCCACATTTCCTGGCTGAGTTACTATCTTCCCCAATCTTTCCCGTGAAATATCATCACTGTGCTTATTGCACATTGTGATCAAATTCCCAGTTAAAAACAACATTCTCTCTTCATTGGTTTGTTGTATAAAGTGAAGCATCTAAATAGCATCTTCTTTCTCTTCAAGCAGAGATCTGGATGGAGATAATACGCGGCATACTGGACTGAATAGTAAATCAACTGAAGGCAGGTTACCTGTCGAGCAGAAAAAAGCAGACAAACACAAACTGAAAAATTAATGTCAGTCTCAAATTATGCAGGTAATGAAAAAGCAATGGCGCCGCCAAATAAACCAATGAGAAATGTTGGAGAAATTCAAATCTCCTGCACTGGCAGCTACCTCATCAACATTGGCGGCATGCACTGAGCAGTCTGAAAGCTCAACAAGCAGTTTGTGTCTTACAGCGCGTCCAGGCTTGTGGTGCAATCAATAACACCTGTCAGGTCAACCTGCCAGACTCCGACAAGAGAGTCACATCCCTGCTTCAAACATCTACAAGAACTATTGGCTGCATTTTCTGTTCAGGTCACAAAACCTTCAATAAAGTGCACTGAAAGGAAAAAACAATCAATAAAAGCCTAAATATGATGTTGTCCCATATCTTTACAACAATAAATAGTCCTTACTGCTCATATTGAGCCACAACAACGTCTCCTGTTCTCTTTAATCTGCTGATGGAGAGAAGTAGTGATGATTAGAGAAGGTACCACTCACCTACAGCCTTCAGGGAGGCATACTTGTTCAGATCCATGTTTTGTTGCTGCTGCTGCTGCTGCAGCTGCTGATGATGCTGCTGCTGCTGCTGCTGCTGCTGCTGCTGCTGCTGCTGCTGCTCATAGACTTGAGCCAGCTGGCTGAGGGCAGGGTAAGGGTGCTGCTGGCCAATGCTGGAGCCCGGCCCCACATTGTTGTTAATCTGGCCACCTTCTGTGGACAAGGACACAGGACAGGACAAGGTTACCATCACGTTTAAAGCTTCACTGTTATGGGCCAGCGCATGCTGGGTAAACGGTTTGGAAAAATGGCTCCCAGCATCACTTACATAAGTTACTCCTGAATGAGCCTTGCTTCAGAATTTCTGCTCATGCGCCTCGGTTCTCATGTGCATAAAATCATGGACTCATGCCATCATTCTCCATCTGCAGCTTATTGTATATTATTCTACCATAAAACACATCTGGAAACAGCCAGAAGGATGGGATATGTTACAGGAGATATTAGCAATCATTTTAGAATGTAAATCTATGTATTTCAGCTAGTTTCAAATACTTTAATGTCCTCCAACCAAAACATTTAACTTATTATAAAAACTTGATCAATGCTGTAGCTTATTAATAAAAACTGGATTAAAAACCACTGAAGACGAAATCTGTAGTTTTAAACTATATTTTAAAATGAGGAAGATTTATTGCCGTTAATATTCACTGAAAGATTAATCGTGGAAAATCTGAAAGTTTACTAAAGCTAATAGATAAACATTTACATATAACATTAATGCAATGATGTCCACCTACTATAAATGATGAACTAAATAAAATAAAATAAAGCAAATCAAATAAATTAAAAGGAAAAACAACAAATTTTAAATCATAAACTGCTTTCTGACTGAGCATTGGAATGAAATGGGAACACTACATCCGCAAATAAAGCTGCTAAAAGTATCAGTTTAACTCTTAGATGTTATGAGAAAGGCTTTTATGATACTTTAACCTGGAAAGGAACTCAGGGTTCTGGAAAACCACTTAGAGGTCTGACAAACTGGGTCAGAAAAGCAATAAACCAGTAAAAAACAGGGCCTTCTGTGGATCAGATGAGGCTGTTTGCAAAGACTTCACACAAAATTAGACATCTTAGCAGAGCGTAGCGGCCAATGCAAAACTAAACATTGACTGCAGCCACGGCTGCAAAGACCGGCAGGACCTGGTGACTCGGTTGGGTCCAGTTCTTAATTGAGACTTCAATGCTGTGATATGAAACAGACCAGTGTGGGGGGCGGCACCCAATCAGGAGTGGATGTTTAGGTAATATGAGAGTTATTTGACGTCATATAGCCAATGAGCTGAGAGGAGTCTAAGATTAGCCAATTAGTTAGTCCTCCCTGTGATGTCAGCGAGCTCCACAGATGGCAGATTTTACCCACAAGCTTTCACCTGCTAAGGTTTGCTTCTTAAAACATTATTTCACTGAATAAAAGCAAATTTCATATCCAGAATTCAACCTTATTATCATGTAATTAGTATTTTTAATTAAGATTATTTTTCTTAAAAGGAAGTGAAGAGGGTAACCTTTGTGATCTTATCCAGAAAAGCTGCAGATGGTGTTCATTTAAACTAAACAACTGATTAAAGTGTCAGAAAAACCTCCATTAGCGCCTTTTGACTAATTAAGACAGCTGGTGGAGATGAAAGTCCAAAGTTCAAAGGTCGTTTCACATGTTATACGCACATGTATTGGCTAAAGTTTTTATGTAATGTGAGTGAAGACCGTCTTGTGAGACTAGAAATGTTTCTACCTCAGTTTAACATAATTACCATATTATCTCAACATAACAATGAAAATGTATTTGCTCAGAAAATTACTATTACAAAATAACTAAACTAATGAAATAATAATAATAAATTATAAATAATCAGTTCTTTCTTTATAAAATTGTGTGTTGATAATTTGTTTTGAATGGAAGAACAAAAAGAATATGTGTAAAAGATCATAATCCCTGAAATAACAGTCATACTGAATCGTTTCAGTCTTTTTCTGTCTGGAAATCCACTTTATGGAGGTTTTACTGAAGCTTCTAAGAGAAATCCGTCACATCTCCCTCTGTGTCTTCAGACCGTTGTTCTTTTATGTATCATTTGGTTCAGCTTGTATTTCCCAAAATGATGTATTCTTTCTCCTATCAGTCCTGCTGCTAATATTATGAAAGCCAAAAATCTCCTCTTACAGAATCTTCTGTCTACTTAAAAAAAAAATCTTGGTATTCTTTTAAATTAATGATCACAGTGCTTGCAAAACTATTCACATCCTTTACAAGTTTTCCCATTTAGGTACGTTACAACCATAAAGTTGGACTTATCTGAAATCAGTTGTGAGTGATGGACCAACACAAGCAGCATCATGAAGACCAAGGAACCCAGCAGACAAGTCAGGGAGAATGTTGTGGCGAAGTTTAAAGCAGAGTTATGATCCATCATCTGAAAACGGCCTGAAGATAGCATTGAAACCTAAATCTAAACTGGCAGGCTAGGCAAGGAGGAGCAGCCAAGAGGTCCGTGGAAACTCCAGAGGAGCTGCAGAGATCTGCAGCTCAGGTAGGACAATCTTCCCTCCACAAATCTTACCTTTATGGAAAAGTGACAACAAGAAAGTGATTTTTTGAAGGAGAGCCAGACGCCACAGCTGTAGGAGACACAACAAGCATGGCATAAGAAGGTGATCTGGTCACATGAGACCAAAATTAAACTTTTTGGTCCACGTACTGAACACTAGGTGTGTGTTTAGGAGCGGGCGGTCTTATCACTGAGCGAAGATAATAAAACACAGAATTCTCCATGGAGGGACCTTTATTCTTCAAGAAGCGCACATTTCAAAAGTATCCCTCCTTCAGTCCTTAAAGGGCGGCTTTTTATACAGATACAAAGCATTGGTGTGTATTTGGGTCCTGTTGACCAACTGAAATCATTCATTTACGTAATACATCTTGCCATCCACAACGTTGCTTTCTCTACTTTTCTGGGAATACACATTCAGCCAAACATCTGGAAAACATCAGACTGGCCTACATGACAGTTTATAACAACATTCTCATTACTTATCTGGATGCAAAACTTCTAATATCACGTTGACCTGGCAGAGTCAGGGCATCACAAGATTTCCTGCAGTAACAAGCCCATTAATTTCCCTAATGTAATCTGTTTCCAGACAGGCCTATTTCCTTATGCACAGAACATAAAATTCACAGAATTCATCTTATAATGGTAAACACAATAATAACACTTTAAATCTAATCAGACACAGCTTTATGCCTCCACATGTGGAAACTAACACTGTACCAATATGTTATCCCGATGGTGGTGGCAGAATCATGCTGTAAAAAACCTTTAAATATTTGCCAATTTCTAAAACACACTACATCACATCCATATGATTGTCTCACAAAACACACTAATGGAGCCAAAGCTTGTGTGATTATACCTTAATTTAATAAGCAGAAGACATTTGTAAACTGCAAAGTGGGTCTGTAGATGCTGGTGGCAGAGGGACATGTTCTACCTTCACTGGCATCAAAGCTGCAACCCCTCAGTACTCAGGTATTCACATTACAGCTACAGTCATTACACTTTATTCTTACTGTACATTAATAAATGCAGTGCTAAAATCAGGATGCCCTCAGCGCCTCATGTTGAAAGAGGTTCATGTTTAAAACATTTTACAGTGGGGAGAACAAGTATTTGATCTGTGCAATGTCGCTGCATTTGATCTGCTGATTTTGCAGGTTTTCCCACTTTTAGTTATTTATCAAAGGTTCTCTTCAACTGTGAGTGACGGAATCTGAAACAAAAACTGTACCTGTTTGAAAGCGTTATCTGTATAAAAGACACCTGTCCTCACAATCAAACTTCAACCTCTCCACCATGACCAAGACCAGAGAGCTGTGTGAGGACATCAGCAATAAAATAGTAGATCTGCACAAGGCTGGGATGGGCTACAGGAAAATAGCCAAGCAGCTTGGTAAGAAGGCAACAACTGTTGGAGCAATTATAAGAAAATGGAAGAAGTTCAAGACGATGGAGAATCTCCCTCAGTCTGGGGCTCCATGCAAGATCTCACCTCGTGGGGCATCAATGATCATGAGGAAGGTGAGGGATCAGCCCAGAACTACACGGCAGGACCTAGTCAATGACCTGAAGAGACCTGGGACCACAGTCTCAATGAAGACCATTAGTAACACACTACGCTGCCATGGATTAAAATCCTGCAGTGCATTCATGGTCCCCCTGCTCACGCCAGCACATGTCCAGGCCCGTCTGAAGTTGGTCAATGACCATCTGGATGATACAGAGGAGGAATGGGAGAAGGTCATGAGGTCTGATGAGACGAAAATAGAGCTTTTTGGTCTAAACTCCACTCGCCATGTTTGGAGGAAGAAGAAGGATGACTAAAACCCCAAGAACACCATCCCTACCGTGAAGCACGGAGGTGGAACCATCATTCTGTGGGGATGCTTTTCTGTAAAGGGGACAGGACGACTGCACCGTATTAGGAGGAGGGTAGATGGAGCCATGTATCAGGAGGTCTTAGCCAACAACCTCCTTCCCTCAGTAAGGGCATTGAAGATGGGTCGTGGCTGGTTCTTCCAGCAGGACAACAACCCGAAGCACACAGCAAGGGGGAAGCATCCCAAGGTCCTGGAGTGGCCTAGCCGGTCTCCAGACCTGAACCCAATCGAAAATATTTGGAGGGAGCTGAAAGTCCGTATTGTCTAGCGACAGCCCCGAAACCTGAAAGATCTGGAGAAGATCTATATGGAGGAGAGGTCCAAAATCCCTGCTGCAGTGAATGCAAACCTGGTCAAGAACTACAAGAAACGTCTGACATCTGGAATTGCAAACAAAGGTTTCTGTACCAAACATTAAGTTTGTTTTTCTGATGTATCAAATACTGATGTCATGCAATAAAATGCAAATTAATTACTTCAAAATCACACAATATCATTGTCTGGATTTTTGTTTTAGATTTCGTCGCTCACAGTTGAAGAGAAGCTATGCTTTGGAGGTGGGAAAACCTGCAAGACCAGCGGTTTATCAAATACTTGTTCTCCCCACTGTATATTAAGCACTAAATGCGCTGAATGCATCTTCCTCTAGGCCACGTTTGGCCCAGTTGAGCAACATGTTTGCAGAAATGCCAACAGACTAGTCCATGTTTCCTCACAGCCAAACAGCAGCAGGACCAAAAATCCACCACAAACAGATGCTTTATTAAAAACTCAGTGCTAGTCGAGCAACGGAGAAAAACGGATGACTTCTCCAAACTTCTCCAAATGCAGACATTCTAGTTGGGAGTTCACGAAAAGGCATAGTTCAGTTTTTCTGATGTGGGGTAGTGCAGAGTAGAAATAAGTTGTCAGTATCTGAGCTGCTGTAGGACCAGTAGGAGGGCATAACTGAAAACAGGAAACAGTAAAATCCAAATTGCATTGATGCCCAAGCCAGTTCTTTCAGTGAAGAACAGTGAAGAACCACCTCCATCATCCAACCCAGATTAGGAACTGGAACCACTTCGGAATAATGCTGAGTCATCTCAGTTTGGAGAATCTGTCAGAAATATTCATGAGATTTAAACTCAGTGTTAAGATACGTTTCAGCTCTGATTTCTGGGATTTTTATCCCCAGAACCTCCAGTTACAGATGAACAGCTATAACACTCCAACACCATTTTTAAATCGGTCATTAATGCAGCTTCACAGAATAGGGTCCAGAATGAGTTCAAAACCCTATTAACCAATCTATCATTGATCTCAGGTTGCTTCACAGCGGTTACAGTAAAAAGCTAAGTAATCTCTCTCAGAACTGTGTGGAAATGTGTAACCGTAAAAGATTTGAAATGAGTTTTATTTGCAATTACCTGTTTAGCTGCCAGGTGTGATTCCTGCATTAGAAATGAGGGGAAGGAGAACGGTCCCAGAAAACGACCCCAGCTCCTGGAGAAGGTTCCTGAACCCTAAATCTTCAAACTGAGAGCACTCTGACTGCTATCTACTAAAGGTAAGACATGCACTACTCAAACATAATCCACACAATCCCCACCTTAAACACTCATAGCAACAGTGACACATGAACACTCCAACATGAGAAACGGTGCACTTGTATTACAGCTGATGGAGAACGGTGTGTGTGTGTGTGTGTGTGTGTGTGCATGTAAGCCTTTTGCCAGTGGGTTATGATGTAGGAAGAAACAGATGTCTTACATTGATCCTAATATACTAATATAGTGGTTTCATAACCGGCTAATAAAGTCTTCCTCTAATTAAATGAAAGACAATTACATTTAAGAAGATGTGTGGTGGCTTAACCGATGGAGGAATGGTGTTGCAGAGCTGCATGGTCTAAAAACGTGCTGTTCTGAACAGATAACTGCAATGTCCTGTTTCTGAATGCAAAGGTTTTCTCACTTATTGAACACCTTCTGCTGAAAGCTCTGATGATGCCACCAGACAGAGACAGAACAATGGAGAAACAGAGTATGGAGAGAAATGCTACAAAGACACTTTGGTCCATTTTTCCAGCAACACCGATCTGCTGTTACTTAAAATGTGCAAAAAGGTAAAATGCTAAGAATATTTTTGTAAGGCACAGTACCGTGATGTGAAAAGTATTCACACCCCTACAGATTTCTTATGTATTTGCTATCTGCGCTTGAACTTATGGCCACAAACTTGTTGGCCGGATTCAAATGGATTTTCTGCTAGAGAGCAGAATTAATGGTCCAGAAACAACAAAACTGCCCCAGACCGTCACACTACCACCTCCTTGTTTGACTGTAGGTATGATGGGTTTTTTAGTGTTGTGTTAGTTTTAGACCAGACGTAACGGGACGCACACAAAGACCAAAAGGTCCACTTTTGCAGTTTAAATAAATGTGAGGTGGGCCTTTGTGTTCTTTTGGGTCAGCAGTGGTTCTGGCCTTGGAACTCTCCCGTGGAGGCCATTTTTGCCCAGTCTCTCTCTTTTTATTGTTGAATCAACACATCTGACCTTAACTGAGTCAGTGAAGCCTGCAGAGCTTTAGATGTTGTCCTGGGTTCTTCCATGACCTCCTAGATGAGTCGATGATGAACTAACTTTGGAAGGTCAGCCTCTCCTGGGAAGGTTCTCCACTGTTCCATGTTTCCTCCATGTGTGGATGATGGTTCTCACTGCGGTTCTCTGGAGACCTAAAGCCTTAGATATAGTCAGAGACTGTTTCTCATCAGTTCTTGGAGTTCTTTAGATTGGCCTACTTCATGTTTTCAGACAGGTTCTGTTTCAGTAATTGGTTTAATCAGGCCTGGGCATAGCTTGTGGAGTTGAACCAAAAAATAAGGGTTGCGTTTATATTTTTACATACATCCAAGTGGGTTTGGATCGATTTTATCCTCGATAAGTGAAACAATAAATAAAAATTTAAAAATAAAATAATAAAACAGCGTTTTGTGTTTAATTAGGTTATCTTTGTTTGATATAAAAATAGTTTGATAATCTGAAACAGATAAAACCTGTACAGAGCCACACACTCACTGCATTTGCATCATCACGCTGCAGCCTTTTGGGGCTTACAGCAAACAGAGATGAGGGTGTTTTGCAGAAGAAGATCGATTTCCCTCAGCAAATTCTCTGCTTTATCTCAGCGGTGCACTGTGGAGCTGAGAGGTGCACTCGAGGCGCCTTATAAACCTGAACAGCTCAAATGGCAAGACAAAGGCATGTTGTGTCTGTACTAATTAAACAATTAGCACTGACTCAAATCACACAAAACACCCACCATGAGTGACGAGGAGGGAGGAAAGAGATTGAAAACAACTGAAAAAAGCTTTGAGAGAATGACAAAAAAACTGCTAATTCAGTGCCAGTAAAATGAAATGAATTATTTTATAAATCCTGAATCACTAAATGCATCTATTGATGGTTCATACTGGTGTGGGAGCACAGGTCACTGAAAGCTATGTGGACTTTACCAAACTGAGACAAGCTGAGGGAGACAAAAGACGGAAGAAATGTAGCCAATGGCTTTATGTCATTATGATGCTGCAGCTTCACTCTCATAAATCTAGTAGGAATTCAATCCAGCCATGATAGCAGCCGTTCCTCTGCTGTCTTGTTTCACAAAGTAAGAGAAAAATGGGCCAGTGTGAGGCCACCCATTTTCTCATTTCATAATGGGCTTTGTCTGGTTTAGGAGGACGTTATCCCCACCCCCCCTTTCTAAGGACACTGTGCCATGGACTGACTCACAGACAAAACAACAAAATGATGAAGACATGAAGAAGATTCCACCTGATGCTTGTTTTTTCTGTTATTTACATTGTCAACCCGCCTCGATGCATGAGCTGAACGTTGGTTAGTTACATTAACAGGGATTTTAAAGAAAGTACCACTTACATAACAAGGGATGAGTAGTATGCAGAGTTCTTTATATTACAGTCTATTTAGATGATGTGATGTAGCCTGCATAAGCTGGGAGGAATCCATGGTAACTGGTCAGCCCAGTCTGTTCCGAGTTATTAGATTTACTATGTTTGACACAGAAAAGTAAACAACATTGCTTTAGTCATCTGTTAAGTTCAATTCTCTGTTACATTTTATTTATTTGAATGGCACATTCTGTTCATATTTATATGATGATCTGGCCTGCAGAGGGTACATATGGTGTAAATAATTGACACTGATTACGTTAAGCAGCTAACTGTTTCTGATTGGACAGTGAGCATGAGCTGGTTACCAGTTTAAAAACATTTTAATCACATTTTTCTACGGTTTAACGTCTGTTTTTGAGATTCCAGTTTGTGCTCGAGTGGTCTCTGGCTGTGTGCACCATAGAGTAGCAAAGCACTCCCCCAGCTAAGATGTGAACAGCATCTGTTAACCAGCTGAAAGTTTTCGTGTAAATATCCTGAAACCATAATTGTAATTCTACCATAAAGTTGACTGAATCTGAATCATGGTACTGGTACTAAGTCCATTATAAAATGTGACCTTTGCCGTCTCTATTTTAAGGAGCAAGCCGAGTTAGAAAGGATTAATTCAACAAGAAGTCCTGAAATAAAGATGAGGATTCATACCGGAAGCCGTAGCTTTGCTCATGGACTTACTGCTGCTGGTGGTTTTATTCGAAAACTACTTTTGAGTTTGAAGGGAAATATTATCATATTATGTTTCAGCATATAACTCGCGCTGCTTATTATCTCTGAGCAGGCATTCTTGGTCAGTTTCCCTTCATTGGGTATACATGAGAATAATAGAGCAAGCAGCCTCTGTCTGTTAATCACACTGGCTTCCTGTTTAAGCCTCCTGCACAGCTCCAGTTCAGCTGTTTCAATGCAATAACCCGCCTCAGTCCTGTTTGCCAGAAAAGAATGATCATCTTTTCAGAATTACAAAAATCACTTGAAGTCTGATGATAACAAGAGTGACAAAAATGAGGAAAGATGAATCTGAGCCTCCTTGCCTAATGCAATTTGGAGAAAATAAATAAGGAAAAATAAGATGCAAATGCTTATTTCTCTAAGTCAGGCGGCTCCAGGATCCCCGAGTTACAGGCTTATGAAAAATATCCCACTCCAGGTGAAACAAACTGGTCGTCCAGGTGAATCATCTGAGTTTGAACCCATCCACCTAGATGACTGACAGCTGTCAGCTGGAGGTCTGTCAGCATGTTGAGAGGGATGCAGTGGGAGTGTGCCGATGCGGTCATGAAGCCCAGCTGAGCAGAACCAAGAACAAACTGATCCTCTGATTTCAGCATTGCTCAGCTCCACAGACAGCCTGACTTATCTTCCGGCTGCTATAATATTTCCTCAGGATTACAATAAGTAAAAAAATATACAAGAATATTAATTTAAGAAAGAAAGTCGTGGTGTTACAGGTGTTGGATTAGAAGATGATCTCTGGATGCATGAAGTTCCTAAAGTACTAAAACTTTGCTCTGTCGTTAAGTCCTGAACCATGTCTCTGTTTACTTACATGCACATCTACAAAATTAGATGATTTATTTCACACACAGCGATTTTCCCCAAAGCTGCATATGGAAGAACTCTCGTTGCTCTGTAGCATCTGAAGTGGCCCATTCAGAAGCTATTTAAAATACTCATTGTTGAGCGTGGATGTAATCCTGTACAAGGATGTTCAGTAATCCTGTAAAAGGGCTTTCACTCTAACAATGCAAGGGGGATCACAGGATTCCCCTGATTTATTTCAATCAGAGTGTATTGGTGCAGCAGGGTGCAGAGCTGGTGGGATCCCATCACAGGATGGTCCAGTTACTGTGGTGTTTAATGTGGAAACAAAAGTCCACATTGCATGGAAGAATCTAAATTTGGTCACTAAATCACATGTAAAAACAGATTCTAAAACCATGATGGCAGAAAAAGCCACAGTACTGTATCATAGCATAAACACAAACATTTTCAGCAAACAGTATTACACAATCTAATTTATCTCTTTTAAAACAGAAAACCTGCGATTATTTTGTAAAATTATCTAAAATGTTATCATAGCCCTTGTACTGTTATCAATTCAATTCAATTTCAATTCAGTTTATTTATATAGCGCCAATTCACAACACATGTCGTCTCAAGGCACTTCACAAAAGTCAGGTACATGCATTCCAATTAATCCGAATCATTGAACAGTGCAGCCAGATTCTGTTATTTATTCAAATTGGATAAAAAGTTTTTCTATCTAAGGAAACCCAGCAGATTGCATCCAGTCAGTGACTTGCAGCATTCACTCCTCCTGGATGAGCATGTAGAGACAGTGGACAGTCACTGGCGTTGACTTTGCAGCAATCCCTCATACTGAGCATGCATGTAGCGACAGTGGAGAGGAAAAACTCCCTTTTACAGGAAGAAACCTCCAGCAGAACCAGAACCAGGCTCAGTGTGAGCGGCCATCTGCCACGACCGACTGGGGGTTAGAGAGAACAGAGCAGAGACACAAAGAGAACGAAGAAGCACTGATCCAGGAGTACTTTCTATGGGAAGGAAAAGGTAAATGTTAATGGATGTAGCTCCTTTAGTCGTTTCACCTAGAAAGAAAGAACAGATAAACTCTGAGCCAGTTTTCAAGTTTAGAGTCTGAAGAGAGCACATAGAGTTAGTTACAGTAAAAGCTCAGTCAGTAGCTATGTCTAGGAGAGAGAAAGGGTTAAACACTGAAAGACAGGGCCATGTGGATCATCGGTAGAGGGTGAGCATTAAGTTGTTGCCAGCAGAAGCTTGGAGGATTCCCCTCTCCAGAAAGGTGTTACAGGTAGACACAGAGTCAGGCCAGGTGTTGCTTCTAGGAAGAGAAAAGAGAGAGAACAAAGTTAAAAGCTGAGATAACAGCAAATAATACAAAATTGGAGAGTAGTGGGAGAATGTAGCGAAGAGGGTGAAAGTGGTCATTATGTCCTCCAGCAGCCTAAGCCTATAGCAGCATAACTACAGAGACAGCTCAGGATAACCTAAGCCACTCTAACTATAAGCTTTATCAAAAAGGAAAGTTTTAACCCTAGCCTTAAAAGTAGACAGTTTGTCCATCTAGAGCCCACTGATGGTCATTGTTATACTAAAAACCACAACGATTGGGATACCTCTCTCTGTCAGATTGACCATAACCATTGGAAAAGAGAGGGGGTCATACAGGTAGCAGAAATGGAGGGTCCATCACGATTATCTATAGTGTAACAGTAATATAACAAGCTGCTTTACAAGCTGAAATATCTGCTCAGGTAGCCAGCCTGCAGTCTGCTGCTGTCAACTGTAGCTTTAAACAGTGCTACCTTAATAAGATGATGGGTTTACTCTTTTAGATTTGACTGTTCTTGTTTTTCGCGACCAGAAAACTTTTCCAAACAGCTTAAATTCATGTAAGCAGGGAAAAGGGGCGGAGCCTTCTTTTAGACCTGCCATCTCATTACCGACCAGGGTTGTCAAGAAGTATAGTTTCAAAACTGAAAGCAAGTTCAGTAACACTGTTTCCATGGTTTAAAGTCCAATTAATGAGCTGCTAAAAAAGAGCAGGAGTGACCAGAGTTAGATGCCGGTTAGCTTGCTGAAGAGAGGCTACTGCACTTTTTGCTCACAACAAAATCAGCTGTTTGGGAAATATTTTTGCAGCAAGACTGCAGTTTTATTAAGCTAAAGTAGCACCACCTATAACTCTTATTAACGTAATGAGGTTTTAAATAGCAAGCTATGGATGGAATATGTGTTCAGCAGCAGATGGCAGGCTAGCTACCCAAGTAGAAACCCTGACTAAATGCTCAGCTAATATCAGCTCGTTAGATGTCTGTTTGAAGACCAGAAATGTGCGATATCAACCAGTAAATTAATCCTCATTTCTAAAGAACTTTTCCTGTCATGCAGAAAAAATTGAGCATGAAGTATTTTACGGAAAACGAGGAAAATCAAAGGATAAAAGACAACTGTGAAAAAGCGAAATACTCCAAGCTTCCCTCAGGAAGGCTGGTCCACAGTCATGGGCAATAATAACTAAAGTAAATACTAATTATCACTTTATTTTAAAGATTTTTTAGATTTTTGTCTGTGTATAAAAAACAAAATGACAAAAATGATTATAGAAAACATTTGTCTAACTTATTTTAGCAGCAGAATGAATAATTATTTCTTTTCTGTTTTAGATAAAAACAGTTACATCATGTTCAACTGGTTTTTTAGTTATTATCACGATACAGTGATATTTTTACTGAAATATCACACTGTGGGAATCTCATATTGGCACATGATTAATTGCAACTACAGTTTCTTCCTCAATTTAATTGGGTCAGAAAGAGCACACACTGTTGAATCCGTCATAAGAGCGGGTAAAAATCTAAATATGCAGCTGTAGGGCCTCCACGTTACATCTGAGTGACATTCACAGGTCTGCCTTTGTGGGATTTTATTTTTTACTGGACCTCTATGGGTCTGATAAGATGAAATCCCAACTTACAATATAAAACATTCAGGTTTTCTGCTCTCACAACACAATCTCTTTGCAGAAGTGTTTCTGTAAATTTGCTTAAGGTTGAATCATTGCTAGTTTATTCAGTTATCTGGGGCAGGAAACAGAACATTTATACATTTAGAAATGTGAAAGAGAACTACTTGCTGCACTTGCTTTGAGTTTTATGCTAGAGTGTGAACCTTGGTTTTAGTGCTGCAGGGTATGTTTCCATGAATTTACAGTGCGTGGAGCATGAATGCTGGGATTACATTAAGTGTGACTGCACTGATGAGACACCATGTGGATGATGAGCTTATGACCGCCAGGTAACAGACAGTACAGTCAGCAATGCCTGGCGTGAGAGTGCACCAGGGGAGGCGTGCAGCACCTAAACCACAGACAGATTTCAAAGCTTCCAGGATGAAGCTAGGAGGCAGGAGAGGAACCTGTGCTTTCTTCCTGCACAGACCAGAATACTCAGTAATCTGCCACACACTGTGGGCACGGCTGGGAGAAACTCTGCAGGACAAACGAAGGAGCAGCAATGTAAAGACAAACCCAAATATCAACAGAGTACATGTACTGCTTGTGGGGGTGCTCCTATCTCCAGCTTGGCTTGACTCCATTGCCACTGGCTGTACAGTATAATTTCACCGCATGTTTGGTTCGGCTCTGAAAAATTGCAAGCAGCTGACTCATCTATTATTCCCTGTTTCTCCTCACTCTGCAAGCGGATAAACCCTTCCTTCTTTTCCTGGGCTGCAGCAATGCCTCATCTTCTCTCCATCTCTCGTCATGGCAACAGCGTTCTCTCGTGTAGTATTTGCTCGGTGGCACACGGCGAGTTCACATTGTCCCGCAGTCACCGGCGCCCACATATTAACACACAGGCTGGCTGTACTGTACTCAAAAAGTCATTGTTATGCAACCTATGTTAAGCTGCCTGCTGCTCTTTCGGTCTGTCTGTTTGGCTCGGTTCTTCACGTGTCTGCTCGCCTCCTCTCGATCCAGCCATTGTTCAGGTATCGTCAACAAGAAAGTAAAAGGCACCGGTGTTTCATTCAGAGACCAGCTCTGCTTTGGTAAAACGGCGTTTTATATGAGTCACCTTTGTGTAAAAGAACACTGGAATAAATATTGACACAAAACTCTGCTGACAATGAAACACAGAGAAGATAAGAGTGTAAAAAAATGAAACATGAGCAGCAAACAAATGCTGCTTGTGTTGTTTTATGAAATCGAGGCTGACAAAACATTTCTGCTTGATGTTAGCAGTGAAAACAGTATAGTGACTAAAGAAGCTGCAGCATCTTTCCAGACATCCTTAGAGACTGCTAATTAGCAAATTATTGAATTATCAGAAGTCATTCACATTGCCTCGTGTTTGTGTGGGAGAGTGTGGGGTCCTCTCTGCCTGTTTAGTCACACTGGAAATGGTAAGCAGGTTATGTGTGAGCCTGGGTGAGACGCTTTTATTTGCCCTTCTGTCTGTTTACTGCACATAAGAAGCTGCATCTGCTTTGACCTCATCCCTTCAGCTCATATCTTTGCCCTGCAGCACGGAGGAATGGGAGCATCACAGAGCCTGCAGAGGCCTTGCAATATGGCCACTGAACTCCTGCGAATTTTCCCGGTAGCAGGGTGTAAAATCCCTTGTAGGTTGTGGAGTTTTGGGTAACAAGTTGCATGTGTCAGAGCTGTGTTGATGATGGGCACTGGGGAGGCACATCGAAAAATGCTTGTGAAAGATGGTATAAATAAGTACTGGTAGAATGAGAGAAAGACACAAGAAAACAAGAACCAGTCTGAATAAGTGTTGTTCATACTGATTTAAAGTCCTTTAAAAAGATGCCAGTGAAAGTACCGGGGTGACCAGAGTCAGCCCCTCCCTCACCTGTTGCTGCTTACATAAAAATACAAATTTGACTTGAAAATACATTTGGTTGCAGAAAACACAACACAGAGTCATTAGTTGGAAACTAAAGGATCTCCAGCTATCACTCCTAACTGGTACAGCTGACAAGCAGCATGTCTGTCAATCAGCCGACTGCAGACTCTACCTGAGCAGATAGCCTGACTAAATAACCAACTAATATCAGCTTGTTATGTGCTATTGTATAAAGAGGAGAACAACAAAGACAGTTTATAACCTGCAAAAAAGGCAGATTTACACAGTCACCCACACCCCTGAACACACACTCCTAAGAGCAGTTTATAGAGTTCAATTAACATCAACTAGAACAGTGATAGTCACTAATTTTTTCACCAGAGCCATATTGGCAGACCAAGGTCAAGAGGAGACCCACTGTTACGCCAATTTGCCAAGTCACTGACATGAATAGACCGTTTTACATAAATACTGGCTACCCCACAATAAAAACAGCACAGTCAATACATTTTCAGTTAAACTTTAATTGAAAATGAATCCCAACATGTTCCATCCAGATCGAAACAGAACACACTTTAATTATTAAAGGTTACCTTAATACAGGAGGTAAAGTGGCATGCATGTCCTTAACCTTCTTAACGTTGTATTTGTAGCTTGTTGTTGCGATTATAGTGAGGCATTCAAGGTGAGCATTGGTCAGTCTGTTTCTTCTTGATAATGTTCTTGGTTGAAAATGTTGACTCATGTGTATGTGCTCAAAAAGAAGGACATCACCTTCTGTGCAAGTGCTTTTAAGGTGGGAAAGTCTTCTTCAGAAACCAAGCTCCAGAAGTGGCCAACACCTGCTCTGAGTTCAGCTTGGAGAATGTCATTTGCTTGCAGGTCAATTATTTCACTTTCAAGAGAAGCTGTGTGATGGTTGGAGCAAGAGAGGATATATCCACATGAAAGGGATTTTCATTCCCTTATGTTGATTCACATCACTGAATCTAGATTCAAACTCCCCACTTAACTCCTTCAAAACTTCAACAAAACCACTGTAGCTGAAGTGCTGCTGCAGAGTAGGATCATTTGTGTTTTTTTCTGTCAGTCTTGGGAAGTCAGTGAGGTCTTTGTCAGGTATCCACAAAGCAGTTATTTTGTTCTGGAATGCCCTGATCGCCCTCATCATGTCACTTGGCAGCTTGTCTCTTCCTTGGAGCTGCAAGTTGAGAGCGTTCAGGTGACTGGCAATATCTGTTAGAAAGGCCAGCTGTATGGTCCAATGTGGGTCTTTTAACTCAGGCTGGTGTTTCCCTTTACTGTCCAAGAAGGTGTACATTACAGGCAGGAGGCTGAGAAAGCGCTGAAGCACCTTTCCACGAGACAGCCACCGTACTTCTCTGTGCATCACTAAATCACTGTACTCTGTGTTATAGTCTTCTAGTAACTGTCTGAACTGCCTGTGGTTTAGTGCTCTTGAAACAATATAGTTTACCACAGGCACAACAGTTTGCATTACATTTTCAAAGTCATTGTTTCTGAGCTTTGACACAAGGGCCTGCTGATGGATAATACAATGAAAACTGAGGAATTTAGGCATGTCATCTCTTTTATTCATGAGGCCAACAAGACTGTTTTCTTTGCCTCGCATGCTTGGGGCACCATCAGTACGAACACTTGAAAGTTTGGACCAGCTGAGATGATTTTGTTGAAAAAAAAATCAAGAGTGCATTCAGAACATCCTCACCTCTGGTTTGGCCAAGAAGGGGAAGCAAGCACAACATTTCTCCTTGAAGGTGTTTTCTTTGGGGAAACATTATCGGTGATATCCCTGCTTTCATCCAGTGTGATGCTGAAACAGCAGCTGGTCACGGATGTCTCGTCCGATATCCTCCATCCGTCTCATTATTGTTGAATCAGACAGCTGGGATGCTTTTATTTGTTTAAGTAAGACTTGCATCCTTGTTGTCAAAGTCTGCAAACATGATTTCTGCTGAGGCTAAAAAGCAGTCTTTTACTATCTCAGTCCGAGAATGGTTTTTTAGCTCTTAAAATCCATGCAATCTCAAAAGAGGCCTCTGTTAAACGTCCAGCTGTAGACGTTGTCCTGTGGATAAGGTTTTGTTGTTCCTGAAGCGATTCAGTAAGCTGTTATTTTTCTCTTTCTGGGTTCGCTGCCGGGTGGATAACTTTCTTTCAATTTTTGATGCTTGGTATTGAAATGGCGCTTTAAGTTACTTCGTTTGAAACCAGCACGGGTTTGTTTGCATATTAAGAACAGTGGCTTCTTGTCGCGAAGAGCAAATCAAACTTCGTTTGTCCTGAAATTTTCTGTGCTCGTCTTGTATTCTACGTACTTTTCGCTTTTTACTGTGGATGTGCAGCTGGCTGCTCGTCCCTTCTCCTGCATCATCTTCGTGTTGAATTGCATCTTCTGTGTTCTTTACAACACGGTGACTCTGTCCATCTGTTTTTGTCCCTTTTTATTAGAAATCGATCCATTTTGCGCATGTAACCATAATGATGTTAAACCCTGCTGAGGATGTGCGCTGGTTTCACGTCAGTCATCAAGCGTGGCAGCTTCTTAAAATGAGCTATGTCGTAAAAATGTATTGATTTCGCTGTGTTATACTTATATAGGATTATGAACTGCGAGCTGCAAGATCAAGCAGAGTATCAGGGAGCTAGAACATGCAAACTTCCAGCAGAAAGAACACATTCTGGTGTTTGAACCCAGGACCTTTTTGTTGCAACAGCGTGAACAACTGCACCGCCGTGCAGTGACATGTCACATTATTTTAGCAGAAATATGAATTAACTCTTTCTTTTCAATAACAGCTATTAATTAAAATGCTTTACATTCTGAGGTGAGGCGTGAAACGGAGGTATTTTAAGGTTGTCACATCCTGAGAATCTTACATGAAGCTGTGCAGAGACCAGAAGTAGGAAACAAGTGTGAAGGTTTTCAGGCCAACAAGCTCAAAAACTATTGAGACAATGATGTGCGCGTTAATTCAGACTCTATAAAATGTGGATATTTATCTATATAGCTCGGTTGTTATCTGTCTGTCTACCTAGGCATCTAGGTTGATAGCTGGAAACAATCATAAAAAAAATCAGGCCAACCTCTGAACGTCTGAGTCTTTATTCATATCTGGATATTTTATATCAATATTGACAATACTGGTTTGTCATTGTTTGGCAGTGGTTTGCTGTAGCAGGACCCAGCCAGTCCAGCATGAGGTCTAATGTGTATCAAAGGGTGGTTGAAGAAACTGTAAAAAAATGAAAGCTGAAGATGAACTGGACCATGACTCAAAACATACCAGTAGATCCACCAAAGACTGCTTAAAATGAAGAAATGGAAAGTTCCTGGTCTAGTCAAAGTCCAGATCTGGATCTCATTGAGATGCTGAGGGGTTATTTCAGTTTAAAGGTTAACCCCAGCTAAGTTTTCTCAGCTAGAAAGTATATTTGTGTTTATGTTCTTTGTTTAAGGAGTAAAACAGTGTAGATATTTGTTGTTTAACCACAAAATAATTGAACTAGATATGATACTGATATGAGATTGTTCCTTAATTAAGAACTGAATATTTAATAATGAGTCCTAATAGTTTTGCATAAGTTTAGCTAGCAAGATAACTTAGTTAATAGTTAACTAGCAAACTGACAGCTAGCTGCTCATCCAGTACAGCGAATCTTAAGCTCAAAGATTTTGAAAATTACCTTTCACTTGCCACCAGGCCGCCTGCGATGGACTGGCGACCGGTCCAGGGTAGACCCCTCCTCTCACCCATAGACTGCTGGAGATAGGAACCAGCTCCCCTGTGACCCAGTATGGAAGAAGCCGGTATAGAAAATGGATGGATGGACCTTTCACTTATTCCTGGTTGTATTTATTAAAGCAGGAGTTTCCTCTAAATATTTTTAAGCAGTAGCTTGGATGACCTTTTCATAAACTGTTTGAGAACTTTTTAAATCTTTGGCTTTTTCAGGATTCAGGATTAAAATGAAATATCACTCCTTACATCGATATTGAGTCAGACGTGACATTTTATAGTTAGTGAAAATAAGGAAAGGATGAATACTGATCCAGTCTGACTTAACACATGTCAACCGTTACAACTGATGAGTGGCTGCTCATTTCCTTATGTTCAACTTTTTACTGGTTCTTCCTCACTTCCACAGAGGTTTCTGAGCTGGATTCATCAAATGTGAAGGTCTGATGGAGCGTTGCGTCATCTGAACAAAGAGCAAGAGGAAGTCCTGAATGCAGACACGCTGGAGGCAGGATCAGGAACAAGCAAACTAACAACCAAACAACTGTGGATGTTCTGCGTGCAGCAACTCTGTTCTGCATATTTGTGCTGTTATTAGAGCTGCAAGCAGCTCATTCAACACAGAGTATGTAACGTTCTATTTATAATTTTGGAACGGTGTTGGCGAATGCGTGCTGTACTCCGAAGGAGACGATGTTCTCTGCGTGCCCGAACTGGGACTCCCACAATAATAAAAGTGGGAATTCAGCCTAAGGGTGTATTCACACCTGCCACTTTTGGCCCACTTTAAACGGACCAGAGTTCTTGTCCCCTCTTGGTCCCGACCTTTTGTGAAGTGAGCAGGTAACACATGAAGAAGAGAGAAGCCTTAACACCTGGCTGAAGAAACCGTGGAGTAGAAATACTGAGGGCTGGTTAGTGAGTGGAAACAGGTGACCTGATTAAGAAAAGGAGACAGCTGGGAAGTAAGGAGCTCGTTATAAGTGCAACTGATGATACCTGGTAATAGAGGACTGATGAACTGTAGTGAAAGGTAATTCAAATATATTTTAAACAGAAAACAAACAATAAATAATAGAAATAGAAGAAAAACCATGAAAGCATCTTTGTTCCTGGACAGGACATTTCTGAGGACACTTTTGCATGTTTGTCCCAGTTTCATCCTAATGTTTCCATCTGTTTCACAGTGATTGGCATGGACCTTCACTCAATATCTGTCTCAACACAAGCAAACATAAAGTATGTTTGTGTTTATTCAACAGAGCCAGACGTTTTCCCAGCACTGAAATATTGTAGGAGTGACAGGTCTGTCATTGACTATCTGTTCTCCTTCTGTAGCCCAGCCTTAAAGCAAACTCTTGCTTTTCATCTACAGTACTTCAGTCAAATGAACATCTTGCTATACTGAAAAGACTTGCAAGTGGACTGGTCTAAGGCTCAGTTAATGGTGTTGGTTCTCTGACCCAGAGAACCTTTAAATGTAGCCTTTGGGATTAAAGGATTTAATTTGGGTGCAGCATTGAACTGGGTAAACTATTGGCTAAACTCACATAAAAAGCTAAAGTATAAGACGGAATATGAAAATTAACTTAATGAATGATGTATTTATAACATCTGTTGCTCTGTGCATCAGTGAGATTATAGGAATGTAGTTTATTTTGATGTAAAACCTTTATCTGATTTCTCAGCAGCAAGCTAGCATCATCAGCGGGTTATTGACCCAGAAACAGATCCTCTAGAAGTTGTCCAGGCATGCTCATGAATGATACTGTTATATTATTGCTTAGCCGTACGGTAGCTCTGTGGTTTTCATGCAACAGCATCGTCTGTTTGCTCCGAAGCACTGAATCAGATCATCAGCCTTATCTACAGCCTTGTTTTCCCAAACATTGTTCATCTCATTATCATCACCATATGCTGCTAGCTTTGTCTTCACTCATTAGTGCATTGTGCTCTCATTTGGGAAGAGATGAAGAGCACTCGAGGAGGGGTGGGTGATATGGAGGAGGGATCACCTGGAGATGTAGAGAGCCATGCCACAGAGAAACGTGTCGCCAGCTCTTATTGAGATCCTGATCACATATCTGCGAGAGATTCCCATGAGGACTGACCATTAAACAGATAGTAGCGCGATGCAGAGAAGCTGTAGTATTGAAAAGGCCGTCATGGGGAATAGTGGAAGGAAAGGATATCACACTCAACAGCCTATCTACCCATAATTGTTCCTCTCTGAGCCTTTGAAAACGTAGTCACTTCTGTTGCATCGCTTTATGTTCGAGCGTTCAGTCTTAGCTTCCAGATCTGGATGTTCAATCAGTTTCTGCTGATCTTCTCCTTTTATTCAACATGTTGCTGGAAGGATTAAACAGCTGAGTCTCTGTTCAAATGTTTTATATTAGAACATTATGATCCAATATCATTAATGTTAGCCGCTTAATATTTAGCAATAAATCATATGATAGCTGTTTAAACAAGAGATGGCTGGCGCCTAATGTTGCTTTAAAGATGTGTGGAAGCTCAGTTTCAGATCATCTCTGTCCAACGAGAAACTTCTTCCATATACTTCAGTTTATTCCCTTCCCTTCTGATCCTTATCTAAACTCTCAGACCTAAGATCTGAAGGGGGGCAGCAAAACACAACACAGCGTCTACAACCTTTGGACTTTTCTTTAAACTTAAAGCTTCTTTAAACTATTTTATTGGGATTTTATGTGACAGACCAACACAAAATTGAGCTCAATAGTGAAGTGAAAAGAAAAGGTTACGTATTCAATTTCTATACTCAATTTTCTTGCAAATGCAAAACTGAAAAGTGTGGCATGAATTTGTATTTCACGTCATTTACTCTCATGTCCTTAAATAAAATCCAGTGGAAGCAACTGCCTACAGGAATCATATTCTCTGGAAGACATTTGTTCTTCAGGGCTTTGAGAAAACATGATGTTCTGCCCTTGGTTTGGGACTTCACAGCTTCTTCTTGTCACACCATCTAAGGAAAACATCTTTCCACTGTGTGATTGGTCAAAGTTTTGAAGTGAGGGTGCATAAAACCAAAGAAGCATGTGATGTTTGGTGCTGAGGACATCACAGGAGATCTGTCCCTTGAGTGTCTCATGGATGAAATGTTCTCACCATCTTAAGCAAATGAGCAAATGTCTTGCTTTTTGCAAATTATGTAGAGGCTTTAACTCTAACATCACCAGGAACACACTATTGGCATGGTGGTGGCAGCATCATGCTGTGGGGACAGTTGATGTGAAGGTATATGGAGCCAAATACTCAGCAACGGTGGAAAAAAAAAACTGCTCTCACTTACAAATTTGCTCAAACGTATTTCTCTGAGCTCAGATTGAAAGTGTCTTTCACAATTTTTTCTGTTTCTGTTTGACTTTGCTCTCTTTTGGACGTTGTGACTCTGTAAGGGTTCCAGTTCCAACCAGTAAACTGACAGTTGAACTTTGCCTTCTCACAGAGAACTTTAGAGAGAGATCAGGGAGCAAAGAGTACAGAGCTGAGAGCACAGGTTTTACTGCAAGCAGAGGAAATTTGAATGTGAGGAGCAGGATTCAAACAGGAGCAAAAGATATTAGAGCAACAGGCTTTAAAATCGGACTGGAGGAACAGTTCTGAGAGAGAGCAGAGCGTAGTTGGAAGCAAGCAAAACGTCTTAGAGTGTGAGAACAGAGTTTTGTGGTAGAGAAGTGCAACATCTGAGAGTGAATAGAATCATAAATCTTTTTCTGAAGTTAAAAATCCGTTTTTAGAATTACAGAAAAACTAAAACTGAGAATCTTTGACAAGACTTGAAAAGTGATGAACGTAAACACCTCCAGTCTGACTGAGCTGGAGCTGTTTGCAAAGAAAAATGGGCACAGTTTTCAGTCTGCAGACGTGCAAAGCTGGATGAGACATACCCCAAAAGACCTGCAGCAAATGGTGGTTTACTGAGTTAAACTTAGAGGGGCTGAATAAAAACGCACACCATACATTTTAGATTTAGATTATTAAAACCAAATAATTTTCCTTCCACTTCACAATCAGTCACTACTTTGAGTTGATCTCTTGTATAAACTACCAGTAAAACAGATGAGGCTTGATGGTAGTAAAAATATAACCTGAAAGTGTTACGAGTTCTTCTGCAGGGCAATGCATGCATGGCTCCATGGTCAGACGTTAAAACCGAAGGAATCTAGCTACACGGCATGTCTCAGTGGCAACTGCCGATCCATTGGTACATAAGAGCATAAAATGCAACATCACACAGTCAGATAATCATAAGTCTTCCAACCTGCTGTGCAACGACAGGTGTGGGAGAACACCAGGTAGAAAACAGAAGTCAGGAAAGAGAGAAAGAGCTGAGTAACTGCCCATTTTAAACCAACAAGAAATCAAACACTTAATTAGCCTCGTGTTTTACTGCGCAGAGCACAACATTTTAATAAACTTTAATTAAGGTATTAGTAACATGACAGGAAACCAATTGGAAGGGGTGTAAAGGTCTCCGAGTGGTGGATGTGGACCCTAATGGTATCTCTCCAAATACCATAGTAGGTAGCAGATCTGTTTTGAATATAGTTTGCTTGCTGTGTTAAACTGCTGATTAATTACAGTAAACTGTCAAAGCACAGCAAATCCTGGCCTCGCATTTGTGACTGTGTAATAAAATAAAACAGTTTTTAGGTACACCTCTTTTGCTGTAGGCTTTGGAACTTTCTTCACAAGTTATTGTATAAGAGATTAAAAAACCCATGCAAAGATGTGGCTTTTAGAGAGTCTTGCCAAAGTATTCACACCCCTTCCACTTCTAAATTCACTTTATTACTACAAACTTCGATGTACTTTATTGGGACTTTATTTCTCAGATCAAAAGAAAATAGAAAAAATGTAAAACCAATTACAGTGTGTCATGCACGTGCATTCACCACCTTAACTCTAATAGGACTAAATAAAGTACAACTGCCTTGAAAAATCTCATAAATTGAGTCTAATTAATCCCAGTGTGAATACTTTTAGAGTGTAAGAGCAGAGTTTAGTGGCAAAGGTCAGCATCTTTCTCTAAAGTTGAAAGGGTTTGTTTTTTATCAAATAAAAATTCCCAAATAAATGGTATAGATCAAAGTTTATTTATGTGTTAGAATTGCCTAGTCAAAGTCCAGATTGAAAATCAACTGATGTCTGTGGCAACACTTGAAAGTTCTCCAAGTCTCTCCATTCAATCTGACTGAGCTTGAGCTATTTTTCGAAAGAAAATTAGTAAAAATGTTGATCTCTAGATGTGCAAAGCTGGTAGAGACAAACTCTAAGAAGATCACTGTACTTTGTAGCATGTGATTCTACAAAGTACTGACTGAAATGTAATCCACACTTTTCAGTTTTTCATTGGAAGAACATTTGGAAACCCTTTTTGAATTATTTTTAACATGCTTTACTTTCTCTGCCACATAAAACCCCAATAAAATACATTTACTCCAAATATCTTGACAAAAATCCTTGAGATTTCCTAAATATCAGCAGCCAGGTTTCTGCCTCGGTTCTGGCCCAGAGCTTTGGGCTACAGACTGGCTGTTCCTCCCTGTGACAGTACCCATCCATCACCGGACCACAGATGGAGAGAGACCAAACTCCACAAACAAGGAACAAATACCTGCTCCACTAAAGCATATGACTGACAAAGGGGAGCCCTAATTCATCATGATGATGATTTTCCTGACAATCAGCTGCTGCAGACAGATTATTTCTAAAGTCGTGCCACATAAAGCCATTTCATCCACAGTTATTGTGTTTTTGTGTTTGACTTCCTCTGTTTCTGTCTTGAATTCCTTTGCTACAAAACCTCATTAGAATCTTCCTGATCTTGACCTTGACCTACTTGGCTGCAGTGTTTCTCCTATCATCCTTTGTCATGAGTCTGCAGGACTGACTTCCATCAACTGAGGGCAACATGCTGCTAGAGGCCGAGCAAGCCAAGCAGAGTCAGACAGATCAGGAGGAAAGCAACACAGGATGGTGATGATAACGATGTGTCTGTCCAGGGCAGGGGGGGGGGGTGCTGACACCTCTGACAACATGTCAGGGGGGCTGACCCAGATACCACCATGGAAAGTCAAGAAGGATGAAAACCTGTCAGGTGGGGTGGTACTCACAGGAAGATATTTGTGATTAATGTTAAAGCATATTCCATTAAGTTTGGGTTTGATCATAACTGTAGATTATCTGTTGGAGGTTAGTTTTCTGTCAACACAAGTAAACACTGCTGCTGTCCACAGTTAAAAAAGTAAGCCTGGTGCTGTCGTCGTGGTTCTCCTTGCTTTGGGTTTGGGTCTGGGGTACAAGCACAGAACAATGGAGCAGGTGGGGGAACAAACTTCTGTTTCTGCTTCCCAAACATTTTGATCCAAAGGAATCTGATCTTTCCATGAAAGTCCAACTAATTTACAAGGTCTCTGACTGGCACGCAAAAAATGAGTCATTCCTATTGATTTCCTCCTTCGCATCTGAGTTGGTTCGATCCAATTCACCCTTTTGAGCCACAGTCTGATTCTGGAATAAAGTCTCTTGGTCTCAGTGTCGGGACTTTTACAGACATGGATAGGAAAGGTCATATGAACAGAATCTGAATCTCATAATAATCTTGCATCTCTAAAACGCACCATAAATAATCAAAAATATGGTAGAAAACGTTGCAGTCATTGCAGATGTAGGCTGGAGGCCACAAAGCCCCCTCCAGAGGCATGCTAACACACACAGGTGTCTGCTGGGACTATTATCTAACTAAACCTAGCTGGAAACTCCTTCAATGGGCTTATTAAATGAAGCTGATAGGTTAACTTAGGTTCGAGAGCAGAGCCATGCCAAACCACCCTGCAGTCTACTTATACCCAGTTCACCCATACCTCACAGTCTGTCACGTTCTTTTGACCCTGAACATTCAGGTCCAAATCACAATACAGGAACCACCATGACGTCAAGAAGCTGTACCACTAAACCAACAACCTTCAGGCCTCAGAGGGACCTCCCCAGGCAGGCAGAACAGCTGCTGGAGCCGGGGCTCACAATCCCTCTAGTGGAACCAAGGAAGAAGCTGAGGAAAGCTGGAGCAGAAGCCCAAGCTGGTTCTGACAAAGTAAACAGTTTTCTAATGCTAAGGTGAGAACTCTCCTTTCCTGTTCTCTTATCATGGCGGTTCAGACCCAAAGCTCGTCCTCCTTGGATCCTTTCTCCCTCAGGTTGAAGCAAAGAAAGTCAGATAATGCAGGAAACCTTCAGAGATTCAGTGAGAGACATCCAGCGACTCTTGATAAAACTAGACTGTAATTAATATTTTGGATGTTTTATTTGCTAGTTTTTTATTATTTGTTTCTATTAGGTTTTGTCTTTATTTCATCCATTTTTTCATGTGATCCTTAATGGGTTAATTCCTGGTTCGTTAGTAATGATTTCCAATGATCTTTCAATTTCCATTGAATATTGGGATTCTGTTAATAATTCTATTATATTGATAAATGAAAATATTTTAACCCTTCAGACTGATAGAGACACGACTGGTGAGCTTTAATATCATTTTTAATATCATTTTTATCATAACTGTAAAAAAAATGTCCCATTATTTTTTTTGCAGAAGTGAGAATCATTTTTGCTTTTCTGTGTTAAACTAAAGCAATTATATCACGTCGTACAGTTTTGTCTTTAAAAAGTTCTGTATGTACATTAGAGATTATCCTAGAATACAAACAGTTTTTAAAATGTGTAAAATTTGAACAGGAATCAGCTCAACTACAGTCATGGACGCATAAACAATTTTAATATCTGCTCTTTCATTAGCTTTACTTTTGCTCTAAAGACAATAACGGCTATATTGACAAATCAAATTAGCCTTTAACCTTTAATCCAGCAGAAGATTTGAAGGTAAGATTTGGATTACTGGATGTGTTTAATGAAACCGAGCCTCTGACCCACAGCGTGGCTTCTGTGAAAAGAAGCTTTATGAGTTGAAAGCTTCGGCCCGCCGGGTCCGGGCAGGTTAAAGCGTCAGAGCACAGTTGTGCTTCACGAAGACGAGGCATTATCCCCCCGCAGCCAGCCGGCAGCAGGAGGGAAAGGAGAAATTCAGAACAATAACTGTTAAATTCAGATAAAAGGTTAAATTTGAGCACTTAGGGCTTAAGCTACATGGAGTTCACACAGCATTGCAGCGCTCTAATCAATAACCGCTCTGCTTCTGCCAGACGCTTTTTTATGTCTGATGAACAAAAAGAAGGGCTTCTTGGTGAAAGACTTGTGAGGCAACATAACAGAATTGGCTCAAAAAGCAGCTGCTCAATAACATGATCCTCAGACGCATTTTGTTTAGCTTCTAGACTCATAACTTTCTGACATTTAGAGCTGCCCACAACAGGGCCGCTCCCATCACTGTCATGTTGGTCCTGCAAAAAGCCAACATATCAATGTAATTTAGGCCATCCTGCTCCTCACTGCATGCTGAATTTCTCTCCCCTTTTCCATTTTTAAAGCAGAAAACCCACCTTCTGATTGCACTTGAGGGTCATTTGAAAGTCTGAAGTGAATGTGCTTCTTCTTTCTGAAAGTGGTGTTAGTTACCAGGGAGTGAAAGGGCTTTGCAAGGCCAGATGGAGACACTTCCCCTCTGCCACATGTCTGTCTAAAATCACCACTGGTAGCAAACCCACTGTCCTCCATGGCCTGTTTGTGTGTCTACCTGTTTTTACCTCTGCAGCTCATCTACTCTATCATAGCCACTCTCTCTCTTAGTCCATCTGCTGTCAGAAGCATCCTGAGGATATCTGAGGTTATTTTTCCTTTTTTCTGTGTAAAGGAGAAAGAAGGTCAGTGTGAGGTTTTGCATCACTGTGGACTAATAATCAAATTTAAGAGGCTGGGTCTGTTTCATGTGGCTGTCAGTATGTGACTGTCTCTGGTAAATTAAGTGCACACTGTTATTATTTTCCACAGATATAAAGGTGTGTGCATTAAGAGTGACACCTTGTTGCATTAATCTTCTCTTATTTTGAAGTAAAAAAGGAAATGGTTCTGGAGTCGTGGATCTGGTTTGTTAACAGATTTGACAAAGACTAGCAGGCTAGCCAACATCATTTGGCACAAAAAGGAAGGGTTTTCAATTTTTTTTTTACTTCAGAATTAAACTAAAACTGCAGTATCCACCTTCTTCCGGCTGTTGTTGCTGTAGGATTAGTTGCATTTGAAACTTCTGGCAACGTAGTAGAAGCTGTAGTACATTGGTTTGTTTGGTAGCTAATTGTAAGTAGTCAGCTGTTTTTTTCAACTAACTGGTTTGTAGTTTACATAAATGTATTATTTTTTGTCTTAACTTAATCGTCAAAACTGTCAAATACACAATTATTGATGAAAATCATAGAAACCACAGAAAACGGCAGATTTACCTAAATTATATTTTTACCTTTGTTCTTTATCCACAGTAGCGGAGTTGATAAAGTTAGCTAAAAATGCTGGTAAATGTAAACAGTCCATCTCTTCAGGTAATCCTCCTGATCTTTGAAAGATGAAGGTATAGCTATGATCATATCATCATGTTTAAGATGATTTTCCGGCATGTTTTAATGTGTATTTGCTCTGCAAGAGACAGTTTAAATGTAAAGAAATATTTGCTGCAATAAGATATTCAACCTGTTGCAGTAGACGCAGGCGGTAGCGTGCAGGAAGCTAAAAGTCACCAAGAGTGTTGGATGCAATAATACTGCAATCCAGTTAAGGGTTTATTATGAAATATATATTTTTATAATAATTAGGTTCAGCCAATGATCCGGTCCACACTATTTTGAACCATAACTGTTTCTGTAAAACAAAAAATTCAGAGATTCTCAGAAACTGATAAAATCCTGTCTCGTTCTTGTGAACCCAGTACAGGGACCTGTGGATTTATCCACAAAGAAGGCCCTTTTTTGTACTCTATTAATAAAAAATCTAAAATACACACGGCCCTTATTGATAGCCGTAGCTGCGGGGACCGAGACATCCATACTCCCAGTGAGAGTCAGGGATGGAAGTGAAAAAGGAGAGGGGCGAGTAAATGTAGGTTACAGAAGAAAGACCGGCTGCCTTGCTCCGTTTGTTAGCAGGAGAACAGAAGCACTGGCACTGGAGTGAAGTGTGAGTGCATCTCACTGTGCGTCTTATATGGGTGTCACTGTGCCTTTATGAGAAATCTTTAATTTAGACCAAGATCTTGGAACGACATAGATTAAGCGATGCATGCAAGTAGACGAACCGTAAGTGTGTGCATGCTCTAATGAATCCATGCTTATTTTCACATGGCTGCTTTTACATGAAGCACTTTAGAGCTGTGTTTCCACATTAATACTTCTGTTCTCTCATGTGCCTTTTCTCATTTGACCACAAATTAGAGGAATGTTTCTGTGGCACCGAAGCGGGGGTCCGTGCAAGGCACTGGTCCTGCCGAGTGGCAATGTAACTGTCTGCTCTTCTCCAGCGCTGCGTGTCTTGGCAATGGGGGGTGTGAGGGAACCAGCAAGAGCAGACAAAGACACCTCCATCTGGCTGATGATCGCTGCGGATCGGAGAGGCAGGCAGACAGGCGAAACAGGGCTTCTGTGCACCAGCATGGGGGTTAGAAGTGGGTCATAAGGAAATCCCCATATGGACGACCCTATGCTACTATAATGCAACCCCCTGGGTGATGACAGCTCTTCAAAGTTAACCCAGAGCTCTGAACAAAAAGCAATCATCTGCCATGAAGGACAAAAATATTGATTGTGACTTAATTTTAGGTATTTTTGTTTTTCTCATCCATATTAGGGGTAAATTAGGGGGTTTCTTTTCATAGTTCCATAACTTTACTTGGCCAACTGAATTTTTCTCTTTAGGCTTTACTTCATCAGTTAGGAAGGTAAAAGTTCTGGTGTTGATTCTAAGTGCATCATTTGCATTCATAAGTCAAACCAGCTCTCATTTAGGCTGCAGAAAGAAAACTAATCAGTCTGAGAGGAAGCAGCAACATTAAACAAATCAGCAGTTTGTTTTACTCCCAAAGAAAAAGAAAGAACGCACCAGGGCCTGGGCAGATGGATTATTGCAAGACTCATTATATGGCAAAGAAACACTCTGTAGACAAGTGAAAAAAACAATGTAGGATTCTTTCCATAACCCTAACCACAACTATTATCCAGGCAACACCTCATATCAGCAGAAGGTACAAGGAAAAACCTTCATTAGGATTAGGAAAAGAAAAACCAGATTAGACTTGTCAACAACATTTTCAAAAGTCTGTCTCCATAACAGTCTTTACTGGAGTGATCTCACCAAGATTCATTTGCACCAGCATCATGAAGAGGAAAGCATGGAAGCTCCAAACCTAGCAAACCTCTCTGAGGGCATATTGAAAGCACCCAGAGTGAAGTAACAGTGACGCCTGAGCCTCTGACAGTCAGTGACCAAAGGTGACCACATACAGCTGATGCCTTGTAGATGCATCACACAGATCATTTCCAGCACCTGGCAAGGGTTCGATCCAGATCACAGTGTGGATTTGCCTTTAGCTGGGTCATCATATCTTCTTGTTGCGTGTTATGTTTAAACATTACAACACGGGGTGGATGGTTTTGCTCATGTATCCTCTGGTCCCATGACATGTGCCCGATGTGACCACCTGGTACTACCCAAAATACAGCTCCTCTGAGGTGTTTTTTCCACTAAACCGGGTCCAGTTCTTAACCAGTGATAGTTGTTACTTAGCACCACAGTCTTTGTTTTTCCACTGAAGCAACTCTGGGTCTGGCCCAAAACAAAAACTGGTGTAAAGCCAGCACCAGTTTGCTGCTGGACTGGAAGAACATGCGAACATCAGTGGCTGAAGTTGTTCTGAAGTTGGATTCTTCCCTTTATTTAAATGCTAAAATGCTCAAAATGAAACTAGGTGCTTGATAACTGATCTGGAGTGAACCAAACCATTAACCTGAGGATCAGAGGATGAAAGGAGAATACAGGAATCCTCAGAAGAAGCTGAAGACCTACAGAAAAGTCTCTCCCATCCCTGCCTCGTTTTGTCAGCTTTAGCATAGTACAGACACACAGACAAATCACATGTTGTCAGACACATATGCACACACACTTTTCCCCACCCACCAACTCACGTCTTCTCCAAATGAACTAAATCTAAACTGGTTAATTATGAGATTCCTCTCTGTGAGCTCCTGTTAGGTAATTCATGCCAATCAACGCATTCCAGGAAGGAAATGATCCCTCATAGAAACAGCTTCCCCCAGCATTACTCTCTCATTCCTTCTTTCTTTCTCTCTCTGCTCTGTTCATTACCTCCATCAACCTGTGTAGCCCCTGCCTGCTGTTCACAAATCATACCAGAAAAATAAATAAGCCAGACTGTGAACAAGTTCTGCTGCTGCGATGGAAGCAGTTGCAGAAGATGTGTCCCTTAACTCCCATCAGGAGCAGATGGTAGGATGGAGCTTAACGTGTTGGTGTGGCTGCAGAGGAATATGGCATCACAGTTGATAAATGTAATCAGAAAGCATTAAGTACTTTAGGGCGGACATAATGCAGGGATGGTGCTGGTTCTGGCTGGACGGGGTGCTGGTATAGCAAGTCAATCGCATCTCAACCACACACTGATGTTCAAGCCAACAGTATTCCATAAAAGTTTAAAAACATGTTGCAAATTTAATCAGAAGTCAACCATCTCGTATTGACACTATCAGTCCAGCTCTGCTGCAGCTGTAGGCCACATCTCAGCATTTCTTCTTCTTCTTCTTCTTGTCTTTCAGGTACCTGTCAGATCCGGATCAGGAAGCTGCACATACAGCATCTGTTTCAATTGTTTTCATGAAATTCTTCTTTCCAGTCGCTGCAAATTCTGTATAAAAGTTCAATACAACAACTGTAGGTGAGATGAAGCATAAGGAAGACGAACATTTCTTCATTTTGTGTGCTTTAGCCGGATCACGCAGCAATATTTCCACACATAGTCGTTGGGGCCTTTTACAATACAAAGCTGTGAATTGAGTCTGGGTATCAGCTGTTAACAGCATTAAGGAGTGATGGGCAAAAAAAGACATCTTGTGATGTTATCTGTTGGTTTATGGATTCATATTTTGTAACCTGGAGTTATGATTTAGGCCCTAACTGCTTGGTTAAATCAAGCCTGTCACAATACTCCTCCTTGTGTCTGAAAATGTGTGGCTTTAGGTAAACTATAATTATAATAACACCACTGAATTTTTTGCTGTACATTCAAAACCCTCAACAAAACATGGTGGTGGCAGCATCATGATGTGGGACAGGGAAGCTGGTCAGAGTTGATGGGGAGATGGATAGAAAACCTGTTAGAGGTTGAAGAAGACCTGAGACTGAGGTGGAGGTTCACCTTCCAGCAGGACAACCACCCTGAACATACAGGCAGGGATACTATGGTTTAGGTCAATGTAGATTCATGGGTTAGAATGGCCTAGTCAAAGTCCAGACCTAAAGCCAACTGAGAATCTGTGGCAATGCTCTCCATCAAGTAGATGTGCAAAGCTCGCAGAGACACACCCCAAAAGGCTTGCAGATGTAAACACAGTGAGAGGTTGTTCTAATCTGAACTGGACTTCAACTGGGTTCAGCTACACAGCAGCTTTACCAAAATTTAAAGCTAGATGACCTAAGCTGGTCATCTGGTGAATCATGGTGCTGTTTAGCTGAACCAGTACCAACAGGCTGAAGCAAAAAGAGGTGTGAATATCAGGAAAGTGAAAATGATTCATCAGAGCAGCAGCTGATAGATATCATAGGTTATTCCAGGTCTTCATACATCCACATTACCCTACGAAATAACTGCTGCATAATTTATGGCTTTAGCTGTCAATATAAGGTTTTTGCAGATGCTGAGGGAACAATAAAACACCCTGAGAGATGAGGCGAGGAGGAGAACAAAGGAAGAAGATGGATGCAGAGGAAGTAGCAGATGCTGAGAATCCACTGAGGGAGCGGATAAAAATCGATACATACATACAGCTGGACTAAATGACTCAGGTACTGCAAGATGAAATCCAATATGCTCCTAAAATATCCCAAAGCATGTAAAAGGCAGCTGGATGAATGCATTTTTGTCCCACATGCCCACACATTACAGCATATAAACTATGCAAACAGATGCATTTACAGACGACTTGAACTGGACCCCATGAGGATTTAAACTTAGCTGCCCAAAGACACAAGTCGAATAAGATTTCGACCTGCGTATTAAAAAATTAATCCGAGACCGTCAGGCAGATCTTGAATAATTAGTGCTGGGTTAGACCTGTGCCGTTTCTCTCATCTCTGTGTATTAAAGTGATTTTCCCTTCATACCTCAGCAATGCTGTCATTTCTCTTCGTAAAGAAGACATGAGAAAAACGAGCTTTAGGATCAAAAGTCTAAAAAGGTCCTGCATGACCAAAAAAAGAAATAACGTCAACTTTTTTTGCTAACTCAATTTACTAGTTAGCAACTAATTATTAGCTGTTTGCTAATGAGTATAAAGAGGTGTTGGAACATAAATAAGGGTCTGCAGTGATGGAGATGAAAGGTGGAAACTCACAACATGTTCAGATGACTTTCTAAATGTTGAATCAGAACCGAGAAAACGATTTTATGAGCAATTACAGTTGAGCCCCAAATTATTAATACCCCTGACAGATTTATCATGGTCTGTGAGCCTGACTTTGGATCCAACTGAAGACCAGAGCTTGGGATGCTGAGTTGAAGGGATTTAAATGATAAAAAAGAGCAACAACTTTGGGTGTTACCTGAGGTGTTTAGTCTGTTTCAAACAAACTCTTGTTTAATTCCCCCTGGTACGATTCAGTTGTGTAGACGCAGCAGTCATACTAAACAACGGTACTGAGACAACCTCCTCCAAACGGTTCCAAATGAACTCTGGAACGGTTCGTTTATGGTGTGAATGTGATCCGATCTCGATCCGACACAGCTGCCAGGTGTACGCTGCAATCCTGAGCCAAATGCCTTCCTGTAACCAGGTTTGCAATGCATTGTGGGATGCGATAGGTCTTCTTATTAAAGCATAAAGCTGGATGCAACTTTCAAGATGTCTTCTCAAAGTCATACAGTAAATCTTCTCAGGTAATTTAGCCTGAAATAAAACCCAGAAACACACTAATGATATGATTAAATTCTCCATGTTTTCTACAAGCTCAGAACACAGAATTTGCTTCCTGTGTTTCTGTTTGGTTCTCCCGCCCCAGAAGAACCAAATGTACATTAAACAGGCTGAACGTTCTCACCTGGGTTATGGTGACAGGTTCTGGTTTGCTTGGAGTTTTCTCTGTGTGAAAAAAACCCAAACCACCGGTAAAAGCTACAAGTTAAAAAACTCATCAACTGATTCCGACCAAAGTAAACGAATTACAGGTGTGAAAACGACCTTACATAGAGAACACGAGGAGAGCGGGACTGAACCAGGCAGGACACAATGGAAGGAACCAGCAAAGAACAACAAAAAACAGGGAGCTTAAATACAGAGGAGATCTGATCAATGACACGGGAACCAGGTGAGTCTAATCAGGGGAATGTCGAACAGCTGTAGGCAGAGGACTGATCAGGGGGACTGAGGGAAGGAGACTAATTAAAACAGAGGGAGATGATCTAGAAACAAAGTCACAAGGGAAATCAACTAAATACACAAACAGAAAACCAGAAATAAAGCACAAGGAGTGACCTTATGAGACCTAACCACAAAAGAGAACATGGCATGATCATGACATTAGGTTCAAAGAAATCATTAAATCTGACCAACGTGTTTCTTCTCACCATGTGTTTTTGGAGCATCTTCATTCTTTTAGGAGACCCTGGGTCCTGCCATCCATGATGATGTTATTCTGACATGAACCACCTATCTAGGCATGATTTCACACCATGTACATCCAAACCCAGCCCTACAGGCCAGATGTCCTGCAGGTTTCAGATGTTTCCCTGCCTCAGTACACCTGGATGAGATGGACAGCTTATCATCAGGCGTCTGATGGCATGCTGATTTGAGTCAGTGCTGGAGCTGGGATCAAAAACATGCAGCTCCTAAGGTCTGCAGATTAACACTCCTGATGTGAACCTTTCATGGAAACAGCATGATAATCCTCGCTACAACGACTGTAAATCTGAAGGGTTAATTAAACCTCCAGATTCCCCAGAACCGAATCCAATGGATCCTTTGTAAGATGTGTTGGACAAGCAAGTGTGATCCATGGAGCCTAAAGGACCTGCAAGAATCTTGGTGTCAAATATCACAGCAGAACCTCTTGTATCTTCAAGTCAGGGTTGTTTAAGGAGGATATTATTTGAGATGTTAATCTGGCAGGTCCTATGTAGCTGAAATGACTCGCTTTATTTGCAGAACGTGCACATTTGTGGCAGGTCATAGAGACGGACCAACCAGGCTTTTCCTGGCTAAAGTCCGGACTTCTATGGGTTCTGACTGCCAATTGTGATTTGGACTGATTCTGGTTTTAATTTTAAGAGACCATAACACACAAAACACAGCAAATATGATCAAACATAATCAGCTAAGAATGAAAAGACATACATGAACAGCACTAAACCCAAATAATTAACTAACCCCACAGTTTTTAGGATCATGTCTTCATCTTATTTTAATTAAAGTGCTTCAGTTGCTGTAGTTTGATGTGTTTATTACTCAGAAAATTGTGGGAAATCTTGGTGTTGAGGCAGGTTATCAATAATGCATTCAGAAATTGACTGATTCAGATCTCTGGCTAATTAACTGGAGCTTCTCCATCCAAACATTCACAGTAATTCTGTTAACACTCTTATTTCTCTAAATGTTCTTTATTTTTCTACATTATTGCTCTGCAAAAACAAGAGAACTGTCTTTTTTCCACCTCTATTCTTCCACAGAAACACCAACTGGGGATTTCGTACCAGCAGGAGGCACCATGCCTGAGAAGAAGGATGCTGCTGTTGTGTCCTTGCAGGTGGAGCTCAGCAGGGGGCTTCATTTGAACCCCGTTTCTTCTGTCTTCTATCTTCCTCTTTTATAGCAGGAAAGGCCCAGAAGATCGATATCCTCCGATAGAAAGTCAACCCCCCAATGTCAAACAGACTCACACTCACCTATGCCTCCTGTGATTTTAACTTCTTTCACTCATTCTCCACTTGTCATGTAACTGCTGCATCTACAGAGGAGGCTAGGGGAAACGGCTTTTCTTTTAAAGGGTGACCGAATTAATCGACGCCTGCTGGTCAGGGTGACACTGACATCTGAAGGCACCTCTCATTCTGGATGCTTGTGGAATCAGCACTCCTCCTTTTACCACATCTCCTGGGTGTTCCCATCTCAGCCTGGCAAAAAGTCTTATTTTATGTGAGAACCGTGGTGGTTTTCATAGAAGCGAATCTTAAACACAGCCCTGCTCATCATTAAGAAGCCAATATGAGCCGAGCGCCTCATCACAAGCAGTATAGTAGTTGATATCAGCACTACTGGGCATCCACCTAAATTACTGTGGTCACTCGTTTTTTTAATAAGGTGGGACCTGGTGGGATTATGAAGCTTATTAAGTCACTTTGCTGCTGCTGCCTCATGCTTTTGGCAGCAGAAAAAGAACCTCAAATATCAGCCTTGAAGTTATTATGAAAACATGCAGATCATGTGCAGCTAAATGAGCGTTCCTGCTTAGTCAGTCAGATGGAGAGCAGAGAGGAAGAGGATGCTACAACACTGGTCTGGAAGGTTTAACAGAGTTTTTCTTGAAGAAAGGCTTAATTTTTACATGAGAGAATATATTTGGGTTTGAGAACCGCTGCCAATCAAGTTTTATTTCCCTTTGGTCTGAGTTGGATGAGCTTTTGAAGGTTTGAACAAGATTAGAACATCACAGACCCATTTCAGAGTAGGACAGTTCCAGTTTGTCTGGCTTTGTCTCACTCCAACATCAACTTTAAACCACAGTGAATTCACTTTATTTTTGATCCAAGGAGTAAAAACTTGTTTAGTTATTGTTTTTATGTCTTATTGACAGACATAGAGACACAAACAAGAGGAAAAATGTAAAAAACTACTGTAATGCTTTATTAGAGCTTAATGACTTATGCCCTAAATGGAAACTTATACTTGTACCTGTAATTTTTCTTTAATTTGAATCCTAGATTAATATTCTGATTCATTTTTAGTTTATTTATTAGTGCTCAGACGACACACAGAACAGTTTGTTTGGCTGCAACTAATGTTGTATATCATCCTGAGAACACCAACCACACTGTGAAACATGATGGTGGCAGCAGCATGCTGCGGGGATGCTTTTTCTCAGCAGAGTCAGGATGTCATGAATGGTTCTGGTGGTGTTGGACCACACCACAAGCTGAAAGCAGGCAGGATCATGATAGTCCAGAGCAGTAAACAGACATCCTCAAGGAATCTCAAATCTCAGCTTGTGTCTTCCCCTGACACATGATGCCCTGGGATGATGACCTTCTTGGGCTCATCTGCTTGGGCTAAACGTCGCTGTAAAATACGCCCCACAGAAACAGCGATGAATGGGCTTTTTAAAAGCGATGGTTCAGACCAAAACAGATTCACTACTTTGTGTTGGTCTATCACATTAAAAGCCCAATAAAATACACTGACGCTGTGAAAAAGGTCGAAACAGTTCATTTAGTTGAGCTAACTTCCATTCTTCTCTTATGGGTCTATTTCCTGTTTCTGTGAAGGTTTCAGGTGTACTAAAACTGTTTTACAATAGCTTAACACACTAAAGGTTTCTGAAGCAATTGAGCTAAGACATAACAACAATTAAAAGTTTTAATAGAAAGTTTCTGCTACTTCACCTCGGCTCGTCCAGCCTGGAAGGAAGACTTTTCGGTCAATGTGTTTGTTTCGAGAATGGCTGAAAATCTCCCCTCTAGTCCTTTTATTCAGTCAATATGAGTCTGTTTGACGCAAGTTCAGCTTGGGGATTTTTGTATTCTAGAGGGAAAATTAATGCACTTCCTGGTAGAGTTCCTGGGAAAAAAAATATTTAAACTTGCAGTTTAAGCCCTCCAAGGTCTTCACGCTTTTGCTCACCCTGAGGCTTTGCTCATCTTCTGCTACACCACGCTTAAGAAGAGCTACAGTTCATGTTTTTCTCTGCAGTCCACATCCACATAAGTGTTAGACAGAAATACACTACTGCTTTACAAAGGGGAAAGCTGTGAGCATCTTATCTAGACAGAAACACAAACCTGGGAGTTGACTGAAGATTCTAAAGCTGACTACTGCCTTAATAGGCGAGAAATGCCAAGGGAAACGGACAAAGTGGCCTGAAGCCGAGCGGAGCTGAGAGCAGGGAATTTTGCTTCAGTCCATGCAGTGCAAAACAAAAGTCCTCTTCTATTTTTGTAAGCCGTTCCAGGCTGGTAGTTTTCAGGCAGGGAGACAGACTCTAGACTTGTCGGCTGAGCTCTGCATCGTGACGTATTTTGCTCCGCCACATGTCCCCTTTCCACGGGCCAGCACCCGGTAGGATGGCGGTGGAGGGGGCAGTGTGGGAGTAGGAGCTGAAAGCCTGTCCACAATTTTCTGTGTTTTACTGTTTGTGTGTGTCCATATGCACAGGCAAGCATGGGAGGGAGAGCGAGATGTGTCCTGACCTCCTCACGGCAAGCTGCTGAGCGAGCCAGGCCATACTGAGGCCTGCAGGCGAAGGAGAGCGAAACGGGTGGGGCTCACTCTCCGAAGACTGCTGCCCCCAAGTGTGGCAGAGGCTGTGTGTACGTCTGCAAGTGTGCATGTTTGTGGAGGGGCTGTTAATGTCTTAACAAGAGAAAAAGAGGGGTTCTAAAAATGTGCTCCCTCAGTGTGAGCTTTCTTTGTGTTTCATGCTGGTGGCATCAGTCAACAAGCCAAGCAGCTCTGCAGGCTGCCCCCAGGCTGCAAGAAGCCTGGAACAGAACGGTTCTAAGTGGGGCTCGTACACGTGTGGGCTGCGTTTGGTGCTCATAGGCATGTTACTATATGAGAAAGACAGATGGAACAGAAAACTACACATGGGGACATGGAAAGTCATCTGTTCTTCCACTTTAAAAATACATTGTAGGTACAACAGCCATAATTATTGGTACCCCTGGTAAAGATTTGTCAAATGCATCAACATAACTTGATCAATTATTACAGAAGAAGAAGCTCATACTCTTCAACAGCAGCCCAAATTACCACTGATACAACCAAGGCATGCAGAAAACCACCTCTGAACACACAACAGTCTTCTTATTGTTGCTGGACATCTTCTTCCCTTCATGACCACATTGGACCCATCTTGTGATTCCTTCCAGCAGGATAAAGCCCCATGCCACAAAGGTCAGATCATCTCAAGCTGCTTTCTGGAACAAGGCAATAACTTCAATGGACTCCCGTGGTCTCCAGAGTCACCAGATCTCAGTCCAACAGAACAGCTTAGGGAAGTGGTGAAACAGGACATTCTCATCATGGATGTTCAGCTAGCAGATCTGCACCAACTGTCTGACGCTAACATGTTTGAATGGACCAGAAACACCTTGTTGAATCGACTGCTCCCCTATAAATGATGGGTTAAATGCAGAGGACAAGTTTCTTTGTAATGTACATGTGCAATGACCAATAAAGATGATTATTATGATTATTATTATTATACATCATGACACAAGACAAGGGGGGGATGGGACCGAGGCTTTGCTGCCCACTCACAGGCGCATCCCTTGCTAGATGAGAAAAGAGGCCACATTAGGTAAGTAGAGGGAAAAAAATCATATTTCACACTTTATCCTTAGCAGGATACAGTTTGAGATTGCAAAAACCTCAGCACAAAGAAGCAACACGTATGCAAAACTACATCATGCCGGGATCGGTGAAGGCGGTGTGAGGGGGTGCATATGTTTATCTTGAGCATGTGAGTGTGTGCAAGTAAGTCCATGAAGCACTGTCACAGAGACCATTGTCCTTGATGGTACGATGGCAGGTTCATCAACCGGCCGGAAGGGAGGGGACATCTTCCAGTCTGCGATTCAGCTCACGTAACATCTCAGTGTTGATCGCTCTGCAGATCCCATCATGCATGCTAGGCAGCCTCACAATTGCCAGAACAGCCACTGACATTCTCCGAATTTCTCCATATGCCAGGTAAACGCAGACTCCAAAAAGCAGAAATCCTGTTATCAAACATCCAATTCTATACATGTCTTCCACATCCTCGACTGACATTATCGACAAACACACAATCCTCCACTTCTGCCAGGAGTCCATTGTGTATCCAGAGAAAAACGTCCCGTCCGGACAAGAGGGTTCCCTTTCACCCTGTCTTCTCGTCGAGAAAATTTGATCAATTGCATTGAGAGACCAGCTGACCAAATCCATAACTCAGATTTGGAAGATATGCAAAAAGAGGCTCCAAAAAGAAAGACAAGACACAGAGCTGAAGCAGGGCAGCTATGCGAGGGGTGCGGGAGACAGAGAAAAAGCTTCCTCCTCCACCGAGAACAGATGAATGTATATTTCTGAGATATCTGCCAAATCGACAGGTTACTTGTAACTTGGAAGCTCTCGTCATCCCCAAACGTGAACCAAGAACTGGGAACAGAAAGTTGATACTTGCCAAATAAGCTGACACTTTTCATTCAAATCTTTAATTTTTTTGGTATTTTAGGCCATAAAAAAATAGATTTAATTACCAAAATACATTTTTCAAGCTAACTTTTAGCTTTTTGGCTTTCTGGCCATCTGTTTTTCAACCACTGGTGCTCAAATGTTTGCATTTATTCTAAAATTCATAATCTAGAATTCCAGCCTGAAATCTGACGCAGAGGAGCAGATGTTCACTCTATAAAAAGCATAAATAAAGGAAAACTTTGGTAGAAACGCTGCAGATTATAGAGGATTTAACACTCCATATTACACCGTGTTAACGCATTTCTGTGTTAGGGCGCCTAAATACACTCAGAATCCAGCTACGGGTTCAGTGGGCTTTACTGTCAACAGTAAGCTCGTTATTGTTCTCAGGAACACAGATGTTTGTTCCAAAGCTCCTTGGCTGCAACAGATACAGTACAGACTCCAAAGCAGCAAACCTTTGGAAATGTGTCCAAAATAACAAAGCATTAAAAATGTATTTTCCATAATTGTCAGAATTATTAACAAAAACTTTGTGATTGAACTCAAACAGCAGAAAATGCCCCAATATTTACATAGAGGCGCGGCTCATTAGTTTGATTTGATTTAGAGAGATTAGTGTTGCAGTTAATTAGAAACCAGTGGTGATAACTACCTGCTCAGACATACAGATGGGAAGGCTTATCCAGTGACTGCCAGCGAGCCCCGTATCATTACAGATAGTCAGAAATAAATGAGACTGAAAACGATGAAGATGGATGAGTGTAATATTCCTCGCTGCTCTCAGGCTTTTCGCCGAAAAGTGCCGCTGTTTGCGACGCTGAGCATCCAAAACATAACGGGGAAAGCAGACATGGACGTACGCACACACAGACATGAATATAATTACCTGTCAAGTGCAGGATGGGACTTCCTGGCAGTAAATGAAGTGATTAATATTCCAGAGGAGGGGTGGGGGGTTCCACTGATTAAAGTTAAGATATTCTCTGTCCTCACTGCTTCCTTTATTACACTGCTCCACCAGAAAAAGATGCAAAACCCCACAGTGTACAAAAGTATTACATCTCATCATATTTACTCAAATTATAACAAACTTGAATGTATTTTATTGGGTTTCTATGTGACAGATCAGCATAAAGTAGGGCATAATTAGGAAGCATTTCTCCAGATCAAAATCTGAAAAGTGTGGCATGCATTTTATTCAGCACCCCTGATTTAATTCTGTGATATAAAAATATCACAGACTTGTTCACAGTATAATATAAAATACATAAAGCAGAAGGTTACATTAAATGAGAAAACAAGTTAAAAAATCATTGAAAGGGTAAGAGACGTAGGTGAACTTTTAAAGTACGGTTTTCTTGCTGGAAGTCCTGCAGTTAGCTCCATCCATCTTCCCATCATCTCCAAGAAAAGCTTTCCCACAGGATGATGCTGCCAACACCATGTCTGACTATGGGGGACGGTGTGCTCAGGCTGATGAGGATTGTTACCTTTCAACCACACAGGATTTTTCAGGTAGGCCAAAAATTGCACATTTAGTCTCATCTGAGCAGAGCAACTTCTTATTCGATTTTGCTCCTACATCATTTATGGCTAACTGCAAACATGACTTCATAAGATTGATTTCCTTCATGCCAGATTTGTGGGGTGCCTGACTAAAAACTGCTGTGTTGACAGATTCACCCAGGATCACTCTGGAGGAGCATCTTGGGCCTCTTGGCTGCTTCTTTGATTAATGCTCTCCTGTCAGTTCAGATCGACATCCATGTCTTGGTAGGTCTGCAGGTGGTCCATCCTCTCCATGTTCAGATAATGAATTGAACAGAGCTCTGGGAGATCTTCAACGCTTGGGATATTGTTGGAGAACCTAATCCTACTTTAAACTTCTCCACAACGTTGTTCCTCGCCTGTCTGCTGCGTTCCTTGATCTTCATGATGCTGGTTGTTCTCAAATGTTCTCTAAAGAACCTCTGAACCCAGAAACAGGTCTTCTGCAAATAGACTCTGGTTACTAATCAGGTGGCTTCTGAAGGCTATTGGTTGCACCACCTTTAATTTAATGGGATCACAGTAAAGGGGGTGGACTCCAATGCATGGCTTACTTTTAAGATTTTGCCAACTTTGAATTATTTCCTTGCAATTTGCAATTCTGCACTGCTTTGTGTTGGTTTAGCACATAAACTCCCCCCAAAATAAACAGAAGTCTGTAGTTAAAATGTTAAAAAGTTCAAGCTTGAATTTCTCTGGGAGGATTTAATGTTTGCTCCAATGAAGGTTACTTTTCTAAAAGAAGCCAGGAAGCAGCTCCTCTGCCTCCTAACACATAGGATTTCAGAGAAGATGGTAAAAACCTAATTTTTTCTCTGAATGTCCTGTCTCTCATTTTCTAAAACATATTTGCTTTTCTCCGCCTTCCACCTCTAAGTCCCCTTCTCTAACCTTTCCGGCCCGGGTTCTGCTGACACCTCTTTGGCAAGCGTCCCTCTCCGCCTGTGCAGAGCTGTCTACACTGTCTGCTGCTGCTCCCAGCTTCCTGTCTGTGTGGCTCCAGAGTCCTAATAAGTAGGAGCCTAATGGCATCCCAGGGCTGCAGAGGGGCAGCACATTAGGAGACGAGAGGCTGCAAGACGGGGCTCCAGAGAGAAGGAGGAAACACTTGCCTGTTTTATGAGAATCTTTGCCTGTAACTTACTGCTACTTCTGTTTGTTGTGGTTAGATTTAATCTGGTTGTGAGACTGAGGTGGAGGTTCACCTTCCAGCAGGACAACCACCCTAAACATATGGTTTACATCAAAGTATATTCAGGTGTTAGAACGACCTAGTCAAAGTCCAGACCTAAATCCAACAGAGAATCTGTGGCAGGAGTTGTAAGCTAATGTTCACAGACCCTAAAATGTTTTGCAAAGATGGATGGGAAAATATTCAGTCTGTAGAAGAGCAAGCCGCAAGAAAAATTCCACGAAGGACTCGCAGCATTAATTTCAGTGAAAGGTGGTTCTCCAAACAATTGAATCTGGGAGGCTCAGAAAGTTTCTCTCTCACCCTTTGACAGACTGTTAAATAACCCAACTCTGTGTTGGTCTATCACATTAAATCCTGAAAAAACTTAATAAAGTTTGAGGCTGTAACGTGAAGAAAATGCTTAAAAAGTTCAGAGGGTAAGGATACTATGAAAGTCTGATTTATGGAGCATGAATACCACCGCCTGAAGATCCCAGAGGGAAGACACTAAATCCAAAGGTGACTAATAGCCATAAATAAACAAAAGAATAAAAACATCTATTCTTCTGAACAGAAAACAAACTGGACACATAGCAGGATTTTACCAGTGGGCTATGAGCCAAGAGGACAAAGTCGGGGATTGAAGCTCAGCTATGTTTGAACCCAGTACAGCATCACACTTTCAAACAGAGTGAGACCTCTCAGATTACTCCCTACAGCTCTGTGAGTTTCTCCTCTGGCTCCAGTTTTAGCTCCTGGCTCCGCTCTGACACGGCCAAAGGTTCACCTGACAGCCAAGGAGACCTACTTTAACGTAGGATGTAAACTTCTTCGGACGTTAAAAAACACATTCATCCAGTACATCCATACTGTTTGCGCGCAGTGTCTTCGCTCAGCTGCACACTCTCTTCCACTCATATAGTCGCCGAGGCGGAGAAGTTATTTTGCAGATGGCACCTTTTCTCGTTCCGTTGCAATCTCAGAAGCAATTACCTATTAAAATTTTCATATTACAACTGCAGAGGTACTTAGGCCTGCAAACAGTAAACTGAGTTGTGAACACAGAGTAAGATGTTTATTGTTCGTGTGTGTGTGCGTGTGTGTGTGTGTGTTTTGTGCTGCCCACCTCTTAATGTGATGCCTTAAGTGACAATTATAGGACATTATTGGCCTGGAAGATGCTTTCAGTGCAGTAATTCACACATTTTATAATTCATTATAAAGGTAATGCATGATGCTTTGTACATTCATTTTCTAAAGAAGTGCTAATTTATAATGCTGGCTACATTCATCACAAATAGAGCTGGCTCCAGATTTTCTTGCCTAACTCATATCAATCAGTGAGAAAATGACACAACAAAGGCTCTTCCTTTAATCATAATTGCTGCCATTAGTTTGAGAGTTGCAGGGAGATCATCTGACTCGCTCCTTTGTACCATTTCCTCTCCGTCCCCATTTTGACTCCCCTCCTCTGTTTCTCACATCTTTGTCCCCTCCGCCCTTTGATGCTGGATGTGAAAGAGACGCTGGATTGTCAGCCTTTCAGGGATTCAGACTGAGTCTCTGATTTTCAGACGACATCAAAGTCTCCCCAACTGGGAGATTTTTATGGGATGGAGGGTCTTGGTTCACAAAGAGACCTCAGTGTTTGTTTTGAATGCACAGAAAGTGGTGGCTGGCTTCTAATCTTATCAACACAGACTTCAAGCATAATGAGAGTTATGGTTTGTTTTGAATTTATATACAATGGACCTTATAACTGTTTCTTAATGTGGGATTTTTTCCCACACTGAATACATTTACTCAATTAAAGGCTGGATTTTCTATTATCTTATTCTGCGATGAGACTACTACAATAAAAGATTTATTTTAAGGCTTTCATACATTTTTACCAGGGGTGCTGATAAATGTGGAGGTGCTGTATGTTGACTAAATAATACAAATGTGGTACAACCTTCTAAAGGTTTTTGTTAGGGTTTCCTGTGGAGACAAGCAGATCTCTAAACCTTGGGAATCTTGTCTCTTCATAGAAGTGACAGAAGTGGGTCAGATTGGATCCATCATGGCAGTCTGACAAGAAGCTGCTGTATAATCAATAAGGTTGGCCCTAAAAACAGATTTTTAAACACAACTCTCCACTCTACCTGAACAGACTCCCCTCCTGTGCAGAAGCATGACCTCCAAGGCCCCTTTTACCCCAAGCACTTGTCTTACGTATACATTGTGACTATCACTCTTTAGATTATTAATAAAAGATCTCAGCCTTTTAGGCCTATTTACCTTCTGTTATTCACTTTACATAAAGAAAACAGGACCACACCCAACAAATCCATATCTAATTCCTCCGTTCTCCCACATCTGTGGCAAACTGGTTCCCATAAAGCAAGCAAAGGGTGGAATGGGGGTACTGGGTGGGTGTTGGATCTGTAAAGCAATCAGGTGTTCTTCTGATAGGGTCCTGCCAGATCACAGAGGTTAATAACATCCCACATGATTGCACACAAGCTCGGGGATGATAGAGGGGTTCTGGAGGAGGTGGGGGACGGGGGGACGGGGGGACGGGCTCCACATCACGAACATAAAAATCGTCATTTCACAGCCGGGTCCTCTGTGGTCACCTCAGCTGGAGAGGTGGCATTGCTATCTGATCTCTCCCACAGTGAGGACAGAAAGAAGAAAAACTGACTGCATGTCTCATTTCACCCTCACCCCCTCCGCACAAAGCACCATGAAAAATAATAAGCATGGATGTAATTCTAACAAAATCTTTTTTCTTTCCATGTGTGATAGATGCGCTCTTTTCAAGACTCTCCTGGCGTCTGTGGGTGTAGCGCTTCATGCTGAGTCAGATTATGTCATGTCATCGTTTGCCAGGGGAGTTGTTGAAGGATTGCAACATTATCTCATTTTTACAAACAGTAATACCCCCATAACAACCTCTTTACATGCACACTGCTCTTTTATATTCTACTAGAACTTCTGATATTTGAATCCAGCCAAATCTGAATGTATAAGATAGAAAAGTCAGAGATTAACAAGAGAACCTGTCAAACTTGCAGATAATAACATAAAGTGAAAAAGTATTTGTCCCCTTACATATTTCTTCTGTTTTTGCTTACAACACTTAAATATTACAGATCATTAAACGTACTTCAATATCAAAGTTAATCTGAATAAATACAAAAAGCTGTTTTAAAAAAGGATTTCCTTTATTTATAAGGAAAACTTCTATCAAAACCAACCTGACCATATGAGAAAAGTAATTCCCCCTAAACCTAATAACTGGTTGTTCCAACCTGGTAACTGGCCATTTAAACTGGCCTCAGACGGGCCTTTGTATTCTTGTGGGTCAGTAGTGGTTCTGGCCTGTGTTCTGGAGTCCCAAAGACTTTCCAGACTGATGGACGTCAGTGACTCTGTTTCTCATCTGTTCTTGAATTTCTTCAGGTCAGGGCATTATGTGTTGGTTTTTGTAGATATTTTAGCCTACTTCATGCTGTCAGACCGGTTCTGTTTTAGTGATTTATTGATTCTGCTGATCTGGCAGTAATCAGGCCTGGGTGTGGATGGTGAAATTTAAATAAGAAATAGGACTGGGAAGTGGGAGAGAGTATTTATTTTGATTTGATTTATTCAGGTTATATTTTTGTCTGATATTAGCTAGCTTGATGATCTGAAACATTTAAATGTGAAAAAAATCAAAAATAAGAAATCTGGCAGAAGGCTCTGTCAGCTCTGAACAAAATGCCCAGAACTACTGAAATCTGCCTTCTTTTTTTTTTTGCTGTGTTTATCTTTAGGCTGGAAGGATTCAAGAAGCTATTGATGTGAAGTCAAACATAATTAACCCAAAATACCAGAAAAAAACATTCTGATTAACAGGAGAATGGATCCGTTTGTTGCACAAGAAATATGCAGGACCCTCAGCAACCTTGAAGTGAATCCCAGCATAGCATGTTGACAGTTTCTTTGTTTGCACCATACATGGATGCTGGTCTCAGCATTATTATGTGCGTGTTTTTTTCCGGTGCATTCATCTGTTTGATGCTAAAAACACAGAGAAGCTGTGTTCTACTGTAGCGGCCCACGGGACCCGGCAGAAATAGATGACATTCAGATCCTTTGTATCAACCCCTCTAGCCCTCCCAAAAAAAATAAACAACACACCACCATCAGCAGCCACTCTTCATCGCCGACTCATGCACACACTCCCACTTCCCTCTTTCAGTGTCTCATTATATCACAAGGGCCCGAGCCAAAATAAAGTCAGTTAAAAGCAGCTGAAAAGAGCGGCGAATACAGACTTCCCTTCATGAAACGGAGAAATATGCGACCCAAACAGGCACAGGTATTTCAGGGGATGTGAGGTGTTACTTTATTCCAACTGAAACAGTCCCTAAATCCAAAACCATCCTCCCCTCTCTCCAGATCCCTCTCCACAGAGGCCGCCAACCTAGACACACTCAATTAACAGCTTTTCGCTGAGACACATCCCACCCACACTTCAATATGCTGCCCCTAAGTTACACACACAGATCACAGTGTAGTGCAGCCCCAGGGCGAGCTGTCCACATCTCCGGGGGGAGCATTAAAAACTCACGGAGGTTCGCAGGCCTGCCAACAAAGTGCTGTGAGTGCATCCCTAGGGCCTCCTCTCCCCGGAACGGCTCACCTGGACACCCGCCCTGCAGCACGCTGGCGACGGCCCTGTGAATCACAGAAAAGAGGAGAAAGAGGTGCAAGCTGAGGGCTGTGTGCGTAACGTAGGTAATTCAATTATTCTCTGGCTGCATCTCTTCGTGAAACTGTGCAGTGCAACAAGCTGGAAAAGCGACATGTGTTTTTTACAGCATTCTCTGCACATTCTGCCATGGTAAGGTACACAAACGCAGCGGTCTTTGGTTAGTAAGCGCACAGCTGAGTGTCCTGCTGCTGCTTCTGTAAACTGCATACAGATTCATCTGAAGAAGCATGCAGAATCGCCCTCTGTCAAGCTAATATCACAGCATCTCATCAACTAGTTGGATCAAATATAAACACTTAAAGTTGTTAAAGCAAGTCGCAGTTTATAAAAAATGTCTCCTCCAAGACAAATTCAGTTGATAAGACATAGAAGTAACTGACTGAAAGACGTCCAGATAAAGACATCTAATGAACAAATGTGGCTGCAAAAAGACCTCTGCATAAAGTCAACTGTTTGTGTCTGAATAGAGTTAAAACCAAGAGTAGCACACATCTGCTTAAAGATGTCTAAAACTGGATAAGAAGGTTATTAAACGTCTACAGAAACACATCTAAATGTGGTTAAAGACTGAATGACGTCCACTGATTATGGTTGAAAAATGAACATCTACAGATGCCTAAAGGATGAGGTAAAAGACATCTTGATCAAGGTGCCCACAGATATGTAAATGTGGTCAGTCAGGGTTGATCGAAAGGCCTAAACAAGCCCGACCTTCAACCAATTCATTTGGACAAGAGGTAAGAGCCAAAAACACGTTTGGCCGTTATTTGTCTAAACTAAATGAGGACAGGGACGTGAAATGGTCATAATGCGTCCAACTGAGGTCCACTAAATGGACAGTTGTGTTCTCGGAGGTGTAACTTAGAAGACGCTCAAGCTGAGCGCTCCAGATCAGTGCGTACTTTCTACAACTGCGTGTCTCTTTGTAAACAAGCGCACGGAGAGAGAAAAGAGGGTCTCACCTGGACATGTTCTCTCTCTGGGGCCGGTGCGCCTTCTCCAAACCCAGTTTGGTGAAAATCCCAACCAGAGCCATGATAGCCACGACTCCACAAATAATGTAAACAATTAAGTTCGTCTTGGCTTTGGTGCTGTCGTGCATCTTGTCGATGTTCTTGTAGGGGGTCTGCCCGGTCTTCATCCACACCGGGGTGTCGTAGTTCTTACAGGTGCTCTGGTCCAGCCGCGAGTGCTTGAAGGAGCAGCAGAAGCGGAAGCCACAGGTGCCGCAGCAGTACAGATAATTGCCCGTCTTGCAGATGAACGGCGGGTCCCACTGGCCCATCACGTCGTAGTAGCCCCGGCACTTGTCCTCCGTGTGCGGCGTCTCCTCCGACACGCTCTCCTCCTCCCGGGAGCCGTTGGAGGTGGCGATCATGACGAATCCCCCGAGCAGTCCTGGCTCCCCGTCGGCCTTACACACGAGAGCCATAAGTTTGAGCAACAAGAAGGCGAGCAGAAAGAATTTCCCTCTCATCGCGCTTTCTCCTCCGTTCAACTTCACGCAGAAACGAGCACACTTGGAGAGACGAGGAAAAGCGCACGATCATGACAGTAGAAGTCCAGAAACATGCAGCCGAGGAGCGACGCACCGTCATCCGCGCTGATGGACATATTTACCAGCATATCATCGTCCAAAAAGACAGAAAAATAGAAAAGGAACAGAAAAACGCAACCAAAATAATAATAATAAAATCTCCGTGGGCTGAACTAGAGTTTATCGAAGTTACTCCTTTGCACTGTGCGCTTTTGTACGTCCTTCCAGAGACGTTTTCACGAGCTCCGATTGCGCGTTTTCAGTAGTGCATCCGTTAACATATCCATCTGTGCGCTCTTACGCACAGGAGGCAGAGACCTAAGCCACGCCGAGGATGAGAGCGCAGTGAGCGAATGGAGGAGCCGAGGGTGGGAGAGCCTGGTGCGCAAAAAGAGAGGAGGAGGAGGAAACAGGGGGAGGGAGAGCGAGTATAGGCTTGGATAACAACAAGGAGAGGGAGGCATCGTAGTGAAATATAATGATAAAAGCTTCGAGATACGCACATCAGGATGCGAGGAAATACGTGGGAGCCCCGCTTTGTGTTCCCACTCTGCGCGTTCCCACTGGCAGCTTTTTGGAGAAATCCAGAACTAGTAGCCTAATGTGCTACAATGGCTGGAGCTAGAACATAGAATATGATGACAAAATTAGACTTCCCAGCAATGATAAAGGATATTTCTTTTTTTAGATAAGACGTGTCATAGATACAAATTAAATGGAATATTTTACTAATAACAACAGTTACACCACTCATTTATTTTACAAAATGTTCTTTCTCTTACCATATCGTTTCACATTTTAAGTCTGATTCAGACTCTTCTTTCAAAACGCAGCAGAATGTTGTTTTTCTGACTTATTTATTCAATGGTTAAAAAGTCACATCCAAAATACATTCCAGTCGAATATATTAAGATCATCAATCAATCATTTTGAACCGAGCCATCTTTGTAATAACTTTCAGAAAATGTATGAAAATGAATGCAGAATAAGAGAGGTGTATTCTCATTGTGTATGTACTGCAATGCAGATTATGATGCATGTAGAAACTTTGCAACTAGGTGTTTTATTCACTTTTGTCTCTCATCAGATTCAGTCTCTAATAAAATGTTTCTGGTCATTCTGATGAAAAAAACTGATCCCTTCATAGTATTTATAGCATTGAACAGATCAGTTAATCTCAGGGAACTGTGAATCCCACATAATCCTGAAAATATAACTTAATAAACAGAAATTTCTCTTAGAGCAGGACTTACAGTTTTTCAAAACGATTCATACCTGTTGAATTATTTCACATTTTGTTAAATCATAACCAAAAACATCAGTATGGACCAAGGAAAAGGATGCGTGCTTTTTGACATATTTCAGAAATGAAAATCTGAAAACTGTGGTTTGCGTCCTATTCACCCCTCTTTACTCTGAATCACCTAAATAAAGAAGTCACCTAATTAGTAAACAGAGTTCAACTGTGTGTAATTTAATCTACGTTTAACTGTAGCTCAGAGATTCTTTAGTGAACATATTAGAGGACAACCAGCATCATGGAGATCAAACCAACAAACAAGTCAGGGAGAAGCTTCTGAAGAAGATTAATGCAGGGTTAGGTGCTGCAACAACATCCCAAGATTTACATTTTGAAGAAGGTGATCTAATTAAGTTAGAGTAACTTTTTACTCTGCATGCAAAATGTTAAGTGTGGTGAAAAAGTGTCACTGTACATCACCCTGGACACACCTTTAGTGAAACATGGAGGTGGCAGCATCATGCTGAGGGACAGGGAAGCTGGTCAGAGTTACTAGGAAGATGAATGGAGCTAAATCCAGGACAATCCTGTTACAAAACCTGTTAGAGGCTGCAGAAGACCTGAGACTGGTGGAAGTTCACCTTCCAATATTCTCTTCAAACGCTTGCCTCAAATAATCCCTTACTTCACAACTAAGATAACCTGGTTTTTTAATGTTTAAATAAAACACATTTCTTTGACATTCCCAGTGGGCAATAAAATTTAATGTATGCACCAGTATCAAATGTTTCAAAGGGACCAGTTGACCATTTTTTGCTTACAGTTGTAAAGGTAGAACAGGAGAGGCTCCTGGCTCTGTCCAGGGTCTTTTTTCCACTCTGATAAGGGAGTTGTAGGCAGGTAATAAATACACATGACATGCATATCACTGTTTTTCAAAGCTCTATCCTTTGAGGCAGTGTGCATTTAATGAAAAAGTGAGAAACGTCAAAATGGGCCCTCCTGCCCATTTCATTCATTTCACTTCATTTGTTTTTAAATTACATAATGTACATTTAGGAAACAACAAGCTATTATCATGTACCTACTCACTCAGGATCGTTTTAAAATAAAATGGCAAACATTCAAACGTAATGTGGACACACCTTCAGAGAGAGAAACAATGACAAGATCTTGCTAAAAGACATTTATACTACTGCAAAATCAAGATTCCCTGATCATAAAACCACTGTGAAGACATTCACATGCAAATGCAATGACCATAAAAAGAGAGATAAGATTGAGAACAGCGTACAAAAGAACCGGGATGCATGAATTTCTGCAATTACAAAAAAATGAAAGAAAACTTGGCCGCAAGGAAGGACAGGGAAACATTTTAAAAGGATCACCCCTTTCGAAAGAACTAGTGAGATACACTAAACAATAACTTGATGATTCTGCACCATACTGTTAGTTTGTAAGTAAACTTCACTTAAACATGAAAGATTAATGAACCAGGAAACATGTTTCCAAAAGATGGATTTAAATTCAGTTTATGCTTTAGCGTTGGGTTTGGTATGAACCACTTCAGATTTGAAGCTGAGCTTCACACTGACTGTGTAAATGTGAAAAGTATTAAACCTATTTAATTTATAACATTTCACCCTATTCCATTTTACTCTGAGTGGTGGTGGGGTTTACTTGGTGCTGTGAGGTTTGGACAGTTGGTTATGGAAGCTCTCATCATTGCATCATGCTGGAAATCACCGAGCTGCTGAGAGCTTTTAGGATGGCAGTTGCATAAGAATCATTTGGAGTGACGAATGAACTTTTTTAAGAGATAACATGGAAGACCTTTAAGAATCTGGCAAAACTAAAAGGGATACAGTGAGGTACCTCTATAGATTCTTCTTCTGTTAGCAGTTATTGAATATGGACAGATCTGACCTGCAGCAACATTGGCTGTTTAAAATAAGGAAGGGCAGGAAATGCAGTGCACCCGAAGTTAGGCATGAAAGTTAAAGGGACGTTCTTCACGTTCAAATTCTTTTGAGATTATTTGGTCTAAAACATGCTCCAGACTTTGTGGCAACGGCTTGGGGTTAGCTCCTTTCTGTTCCAACATGACCAGTTCATAAAGCAAGGTCCATAAGGAGATAGATGAGTGAATTTGGTGTAGAACAACTTGACAGGCCTCTTTAGAGTAAGGACCCGGTTAAATTAGAGCAGAGAGAGCGAGTCTGGCTATCTTGTCCAACATCAATTTCTGACCTCACAAATGCTCTCCTGAATGGTCAGATATTCCTATAAACATTAGAACATTAAAGTCATATTAAAGTCTTTGCATTAAGAACGGAAATAAATAAATAAAACGAAGCTAAAAGGCAAAAATTGCCTATCTTTGCTGACACAGTTAGGCATTCATTTAGGTGAGGATCCACCCGTACTTATGTAAATTATCTTCGCTCTGGATTGTCCAAGTTGAGCACTGACTGAGCTTGAGATAAATAAACACCGTCTATTAAAAGCTGGTGACAGTTTTTAAAGAAAGGAAACAGGAAGGCGGAGATGTCACAGAAGGTATTATTTAAACTGGCTTCGAGTGATTTCAACATCATGTTTTTGCAAAGGATTTTCAAATCAAAACTAAATATCTAAAATTGGTAAGATATTTATATGTTGTTAAAGTTCATGTGTGTGAACAGGCAAGCGTGTAAATACGTTTGACGATATAGTGTAGATGATTTATGGACCCAACAATAATACATTTATTAATTCATTTATTTATTTGAAATGAAATACTGAAATTGCTCGTCATATTTTGCCACTTTTGAATATCCAGCCCAATATAAACCAACATCATAATAAAACTTTGGTTTGCCATCAACAAATTTATCAGTGGCCACAACTTGGTTACTCCTTGCCAGAACTTTCTGTTGGTGCCCTGGGCAAAAGCCTGAAAAGCATTTTGTTTTGGTAATAATAGGAAACAGAAAATAGGCATAAAATGTAGATGCTGTGAAAAATTATATTACAACCAGTTTGTATAGAAGTGTTATTAAGAAACCACCCAGGCTTCCCTATTATGCAGCTTGAGGCAGCATTAGTGAAAGTTGCACACTGATAACCAGGCTGTGTGGTCGAACCCCGATAAGCCTCCTGTCAGCAGATAGCACAAGCAACACAACTGGCTAACAGGTCCGAGTCAGGCTAATCAACAGCGCTACAAGTCGGGCATTAAGTGACTAATTTTGTCGGACAGCAGTGGAACCAGCCGAGGACATGGCAGAGATGGAGGAAATCTTCCTCAGAGCCAAACATCAGACTTTTAGTGGACTGACTGAAGGTATCCGCTAGCTAGCTCCGTTAGCTCGGGCTAAAGCTAACTAGTTTTGCTAATGCTCTTACGTGACTCATATATATATATATATATTATATATATATATATATATATATATATATATATATGTGTGTGTGTGTGTGTGTATTGTGATGTGGCTTTTATTACAGCCCGTAACTTTTTGCCACGGTTGTCATGGCAACTGCTATCTGTTTAGTTTGTATTTAAATCGGACATGTTTCTGTGTTTCTGGCTTTATTTATAAAACTTTATGAGATGTTTAAACATATTTACAGTTTTATTGTTGAAAATTTAAAACGACGTTTTAATTTGGACTCTGGAAGTCAGACCTTCGGATTAACTACATTCATTTCTCGGAGTTAAATTAGAATTTTTATTAGGAAAAAACGTCAGAAAACAAATAAAATAAGTTCATTAAAATAAAAATATTCTAAAAGCTTGAGGTGGTTAATCCTTGTGAATCAGAACACATAAAAATATCTTAGTATAGTAATAAGTTTTCACCCTTAACTAACCTTTCATCGTTTACGATTATTAGCACCCCCTGCTGGAAGATAGTGGAAACTCCGTAGAGGAAATGTAATCCGGTAAAGAACTAATTTGTGGAATAAATATTCATTATGTGATCGTCTCAATACCCTAAGTAAATAAATGTGTATCTATTATAGTTTAAATGTGTAAATCATGTTTTAAATACACAAATTATGTGTTTCTTTAATGTATGCATTTCCTGTTCCACATCTTTCTTCAGTCAATATTTTAAATGGTAATATTTGTTTATGAAATAATCCCCATCTGAAGAATAAAGCTACAACACAGATAAAACAAGTAAAAGAGACAAAAGAAGACTCAACTGATGCTTTCTGCTGAGAATTAAGAATCCTTGCCTGTCCTTGCTGTTGGCAGCTGCTCTTCAGGGTGTGTCTGAAAGTTATGATAAAGGCGAGGTTAGTTGGCTCTGAAGGCTCTATAAATATAAATATAAATATAATATAAAGTTTTCTCATTTAGTTTATGGGATGGAGATGATAATCGTAAAGAGGAGAATGTGTTTCCAATCAGGATCTCTTAAATGTCGATTACACAGAAGGGATCATTGTTAAGCTTTTTTCCTGTCAGCTCTCCTCCCGAGAGCAAGACGCTCTTTGTCTCTCTTTCCTTTCAACATCTAAACCCGAGTTCCTCTGGAGGACTGAATTATTATCAACTCATTTGGGAGAGAGAGTCTTGGGGAGCATGTTAAGCACAGAGATGTACAGTTACTGAAGCCTCTGAGTGCAAGTGAAGGGATTTAGCTTGAATGCCGGCTCTCTCCTCCCATCCTCTGGAAAGTAAGTGAGTGGAGCAGGAAGCTGTTGTTCACACCTGCTCTTAACATCTGTCCATTTTCAGTCAACAAGCAGAATCCATTTGCATCTCATTTTGCTGTCTCTCTGTGTAATACCTTGTTACAACCACCTCCTAAGCTGCAGCGAGTGCTCCTTTTCCTAACAGGGAAAAACAGCCATGATTTGTCTTGTTAATGAACATAGGAGAGGGATTAGCTTGCCTTTGTGTTGTTTACTGCAGAGGTTGCATAAACACTGATTCTCTGTACCTGTTGGTTCATTATTTAGCTCTGGTGGTTTGCATAACACCACCCTCTTGTCTGTGAGCATAGAGCCCCAGTTCAAAACACCTGAGCACAGAGTTTATAACTAATCAGGTGCTGAACAGGAAGAGTGCAAACTTTATTCCTCTGGTGGTGGAATAAATAAATAGGATGATGACCTTTAGATTGTGCCAACATTTCCAAAATAAAACTGCTAGAATTATTACATATGCAAAAGCATTAAGGCTAACCAATCAGCAGCTAAACTACAACTAACTGTCTCTGATAGAGTAATTTTGGGGGGGGGGGGGCATGCAGCGAAAGCTTGAAGGTCAGGAATCGAAGCTTAAAGGACCATTCTTGGTGGGCTTTCATCATCAAGATAAAACCCAAAACATCTTCCAACACCGGAGGGGTCCAGTCCAAATGTTTACAGACCTTTTAACGAACTCCTGGAATGAAACTAAACGACAGCCTCACGCTAAGATGTTTCACAGTCTGCTTACGCAGCTCTATCTTCAACCTGTTTGAGCTTTATGGATCTGAGATGTTTAAAACGTAACTTTAGTCACAAACAGAAGTCAATTTTAGCTTTCATTTGTTAGCGTTGTTTTTTCTGACGTCTCTGATGCATCTTTGAAGGGATCATTCCTGCGTTTTGATCCAGTGTGTTCGTCTTTCTCCCAGATGCAGAGAGGAAGTGGACCGGACCCTTCTGCTTCATCCAAGCTGCAGACCCCCAGCTGGGGCTGATGAAGGCCTGGAGGGAAGGTGACTGTGACGGCGGGGGGGATGAATGGGCTGAAGAAGTGGAGCTCACGAAACAGACCGTGGAGGCTGTTAACCGGCTCCGACCCAGACCCAGGTTCATGGTGCTGTGTGGTGACTTGGTCCACGCCATGCCGGGTAGGGGTCCAGGATTTCTAAGTGCTGTTTTTGCATCGTGTCGTCAAAAGGAACGGGTTGTTTAAAAAAAAAAAAAAAAAAGCAGACCACCTCCGAGCTTTAATCTCACAGGTTATTCAGGATTAAATCAGTTTAATTTAATTTATATTTAAAAATAGGCAACAGCCCCCAATCCCAGGCTGAGCTGAAACAGTTCTGCTGACCAATCAGAGTGCAGCATTTATTACCTCTAAAATAATGAAAACAAAAAACGTTTTTCTATGGAGATGCTGGTGAAAAATAATCCATTTAACGATGTTTTCAGGATTTAATTTGAACTGATAACTGAATATTTTGTGTGATTCATCTCTGCTGTGAATGCGGCCGGACCCGCCCATCGTCTCTAGAACTCATCAGAGACACATTATTATCACACATTATATTATATGAAGTTACTTTTTTGCTTCCTGTGTTAACGAACCTGATGAAATAATTGAAATTGCGACGGTTTGTCAGATAATAAACCCTGACATCTGATTGGTTGACCTGCGCTGCCCCTCAGCTTCAGATCAATCACCTTTACTGTAGCAGTGTTGGTTGGAGTGATTTGATTTTTTTAAGGCGGAGAGAGAAAATAAATTCAGCGTGTTCTGCTGCACATGGCCATGAAGTACACATAGTTATGAAATAATTATTACAGATTTAAGTTTATTTATATATTTTATTTATTTAAGATAAAGATTGATCAGTTTGTTTTAGTTTCTCTAGTTCTCTAGTTAGTTTCTTTAGTTTAATTTATTGAGTTGTGGAACTTTTGGCTTTCCATACTTGCTGGGCGGTCCGATTCGTTCATATTTTAGGCTTCTGCTTGTGTGACTTGTTCAGGTTAGAGCTCCAAATGCCTTGGGCCGAACCTTTTTTTAACATTTCAGGTTCTGCAGCAGTATCCTGATTCCACTCACAGCCACTAACCTTCAGCCCAGATCCTCAGGATGTCCACTCAGGATCTGGGCTCAGAAGTACTGGCAGCGACCGAGCTGTCTTTGTGTTCTGGTTGGGGTGTGGGGGGGCATGGACAATTAGGAAGAAAGATAGAAACTTGGGTTCCCTACTCGTCTATAAGTAAAGAACTCAGGTTTTGATATTTTTATCTCCTTTGTTTACCAGGACATTTCTGATGTTTGTTTAGCGATGAAAGTCTCTAACCTTTAAAAGGTTCCTTGTTCTAACAGGAAACCTTGTAAACACACCTTAGCCCCTGCTGACCCTCATCACACAAAGATGCTTAATGTGATCGATCCAATCTAATAAATAGAATCTACTCTGAAACATTAGAACGGTGCAGGCCAGGAACAGTTGTCACTGACGGCGCTTTGAATGCCTTCCTCTGGTGTCCCACATCCATTTTTGCAGCCAGAGCTTGGAAGCGCTGTTTTCCCATCTGACTTCCACTGATATTTATCTATGAAAAGCAAAGGGCCTTTAAGCTGTTGCTGTTGGATATTTTATGCCATAAATCAGGGTTGAGTGACTTTATATTTCTGTCTTATTCCAACAAATCTTGTTGAAATGTTGCTGTTTTTTTATCAGCTGATTCATCGATAGCTGCAAGTTTAACCTGTGAACATCAGATCGATTTTAACAACACGCTCTATTTATCAGCAGAAAGCAGCTGAGCTGTTTTATTTGGAGGTAAAGTCCGTGAGTGGACAGGGCTGGTTGCTTTTGTGCTCCTATAGTCTCGCTAAATGAAGATCTATCAGGTGGTTTAGCTGTTTATGATTCTGCTGAGAACCAGAACAGAACTTGGACAAGTTTTTCTTAGTTTCCATCAGCGTGTCTCATCTGGTGAAGTAAATTTAAGCTGTTACAATAAAACAAAGCAGAGCTGGAGGACTCCTCACTGTCACCTCTGTCTGCTGGTTGGTCTCATTCAGCTTTAGTGATGTTGGAGACAGAAAGGCGGACCGAACCAGAACCCTATGTCAGCGTTTTTATTATCAATAATGTATGTTCCTTACTCTATACTAAATTTTATTACTCACCTGAAACGACGTCAGGCTGAATGTCAACATCAGTGATATGAAGAAAATTCTGCTAAAATCCAAAGCCAGCTGTGTGTAGCCTTCAACCAGCACCAGGTACCACTGGGGCAGCAGACGGACCACACACTGGTGTCAACGGGAGTTCATCCATAGGGAGATGTTTCCTCACAAGGTGAACCTCTACGGTGCATTCAGGTACAACTCGTACTCTGTTGGACATTGTGTGAATATCAAATGTTGCCACGGTCTTATTGAAAAGACCCAAAACAACAACATTGTCCATTTAGAAGAGCTTATATTGCTGTATAAAGATTTTTAGACATTTTAAACCTGACAGCTGCATTTAAAACTGCTGATCACTGCATCCTAATCTCCAGGCTGGAGCATTGTGGCGTAAAAGACTCACAGCTCACTGCATATGTGGTTAAGGTCTTTGCTTTGTGACAGAACATCCTCCTAGGGCTGGAAAATCTGTTTCTTCTTTAGCTCCCCTTTACTTGCAGAGTTCCAATTAAATTCTCTGTTTATATGCTGCCTTTAGCTTTTATTTTTAGAAAATATAACATCTCCTTCATGCATAAACTGATCAAACTCAGATTTACCTTCAGTTGAGGCACAACCGTTCCATTAAATTAAAACTATGGTTTTGGTGTCTCACCGAGGTCAAAGCCTGGATGGCTTCAAACTTCTGCAGATTCATTGAGAACAAAGCAGAAGTAATTTTCTTTGGACCTACTGGTAATTGTGGTGCTTCTCATTCCTATCTGGGTAGACTCAAGCGGTTTGTCAAGTCACACCTTAAGAAATTTGGAGGTTATATTTGATTCAGACCTAAACTTTGAAAAACAGACATTTGTTCAGTTGTAGCAAACCTTTTTTAACCCAAAAAATGATTGGTGATTAGCCAAAATGAAGGAAATAATTAACAAAATCAAACCAACTCTCCAGTCAGTTCTATAGTGGAACCTTTCAGAACAAAATGATAACAAATTTGAATATTCCTTCTTTATTGTTGAATAAAAAACAAATGTACACGTTTGTACTTTTCTCTTGATTAAAACGTCCAGAAAACTTACCGAACCATGATTGTTGTGTTCTGTAACACCCTTAGAATCGATGTTTGAGGCTCTTATTTTGAAGTAAGAAAGGAAGTACTTCTTGACCCGCAGATTTGGGACTAATGACTCCTCATCAGGCTGGCTAACACTTGGTTACAAAAGCATTGAGCCTGGATTGAATTTAATCATCTCCAGTTTAGCATCTAATATAGTTAGATCAGAACCCAACTGAATACTAGAACTGAACAGATGTTCTTTAAAACCAGGTGGGAGAACTGGAGCTGCACAATTTATCGAATCACAGTCATCATCAACAAGCCAGTGTATGTGATGTCCCAGTCATAAAGGTCTGCTTATATGCAATAATAATAGTGTCATGCATTCACAGTCTGCATATAGAAAATATATTTGACCAATTAAATGGACTCTAAGTGTCCTTAATGTCCACAGCTGATGTATGTTTTTAGTGGCTGAGAGGTTAACGCTCAGGGAGGACGGAGGGAAAGAAAGAAAAACAGAAACTGCATCCCTCATCATCATCATCACAGGTTTCAGTAGGTAATTAAATCACTCCCTGTTGTTGTGCTGCCTTCAAACATGCATAAAAACAGCAATATAAAGGTTCGAATGTGGCTGGATTATTCTGCAGTGGTTCAAGGTTACAGTTTATTAAAAACATTTCTCTCTCTGTTGTAAAAACACAAAATGAAGGTTCTTAGTTTTCCCAAAAATGTGTTAAAATGTCATCTTGATCCTACTTTCCTGTATGGTCTGGTGAGTTCAGTGTAAAGTTACAGCAGCTGGTGCTGACAGACGTGGTAATTTTTGCTACATGATCTGTAAAACAATTCATTTATTCTCCCTGAGTTTTACACGGCATCTTCTGTGTAGAGGACTTTGACGCTTCTGTTGTGGTATCTCATATTGGCCAGGTAGAATTAAGTGTGTGTGTATAAATGTAGTTGCAAGGCAGCTAAAGAAGAGCCGGGAGCCACCAACCGAAGCAAACTACCTTTGCATGACAATTAGGGGCCTCATCTCTGCACCCCGTCTCAGTAATCTGTTGACACATTAGAAAGGAGAGTGACCAGAGTTTCCCTGGCCTTGGTCCTGCCGGTTAACTGAGATATTAATCATAATTAGACAATCTTTTCTATTTAAAGCAGCATGTCATCTGAATAATGTCCTTGGCTCCCTGGTTTCAGAATTTGACTGGAGGCGATTTATTCATATTCAGCACAGATTCGGGCTGGCTTAGTCACCGAGCCGCTCCTGTTGTTTTTGGGTCACAGCGACCAGCATCTGTAGCTGCACAGTAACAGTAATGGAGACTCCTTCAAGTCGTCTGTCCCCATCATATGAGAAGGTCGCTGCAGGCATTCAAGCACCTCGGCCATCTGTTATCACGGCACCATTTAAACCAGCTAAAAGTGTCCGGCATCAGCGTCCCGCCACACTCTCTCTCTCTGTCTCACTTTGCACCGATCAGTCGCCTTTAGAGGCGGTAGAGCGAGATGAATTCGCCAGTAGTGTGACAGTAGGGGTTTAAACCCGAAGGCCTCGAGGACCTTTAAATGGTGCGGCGTCAGCCCTAGTTACTGTCAGCCCCCATGGAGCAGGTTGTGTGCGCCATCCTCATTACTCGCCGCGTCCATCACAAAGCTGGTAACCAGACTGATGGAGTGGATGGGGATGAGATATTACAGCCGGAGCTGCTCCCTCCATTCCTCGGCTGACATTTCCCCTTAAAATGTTTATTTACAATACAAAATGAATGGGTGTCGGCCAGGAGAAGCTGGCTGTCAACCGGCATTGTCAACACTGCTGCCTGTCGGCGACAGGAAATTGGCAAGTGTGTTTCTGTACCCAGAGATTTCACTCCCTGTTGCTCCTTTTCATTGCTCTCACATTGTGTTTTCCCGTCTGTCTCTTCTCTCTATTATCTGTCCGTTCTCCTTAGCCAGCAGCTGCGGTCGCATGCCTCATACCTTACTCTGACAACTGTAATTTGCAAGTCAGTCCGCTTATACGAACACTTTAATTTATGCTTGCCTCTGATTAATCTCTTTGAAGCCTCCTTAAATCTCATATGGAGGCATCAAAGCTTCAGTTTGCTTGTGTAATTGTGGGTCATCTTGTGTCGGATCCGAGCTTTATACCTAGACTTGAAGGAAGGAAGGCAGATTGAGGGCCGTCTTCGCCTAATGAATTAGCTCCCCTATCAAAGAGTTGCTGATGAAGTGGGGATCAGTGCAGCTCATGTACAGAAGTTGGAGCAGAACCCTGATGGACTCATTTGCATCGCATTAAAGTGGTCCACATGGAACATCGGACCAGCCAAAACCAAACAATCTAATGTCAAACTAAAAAAGGCAGAAATAAAGTGTTGGCCATCATTTCTTCTCCCACCATCTTTTCCCAATTAGACCTTTACTGATGGAAAGTTCTTCCATCCCAACTCTAAACTCGAGAGACACTTGTCTCATCTCAAGGACTTCCTTCCATCTAGCCTCACGTTCTCTCTCCCTCTTGCTTTTACTGCCTTGAGTCTTTCTCTCGCTAACTTTTAAAGCTGACAAATGAAGAGGATAAAGAGCAGCGATGGGGTGGGGGTGAGATGGAGGGTTGATTACATTAGAGGAACATGCTGGACCTGACACTCTTCTAATGAGCTCTACAAAGGGTTCTGGCTGTGTCTCTGGGGGTTTCAGAGGGATGTTACGCCTGATCCAGTGAGTGTCAACGTGTTCTCGTTGCTGTGTGTCTAAAACATGCAAAGGTGAATTAACGGGTATTTGGGGACTTCCCTGTCGCTGCTCTGTCACCATGGAAACTGCTGTAATTGGCAGTGAAGGGAGATGATGAATGGGCGCTCTCAGTGGGATTCTGAATAAGAGTTTGGTTTAGAAAGGCTCCTCAGCCGACTGAGGGACGTTGGTGTCTGGAACACCTGAGCGGTTTCTCTGCTGCTGTGTGGATGAACTAAGGGACTGAGGTTCATCTGCTGACCTCTAGCTTCTCTTCAGGGTTTGGGAGTTCAAACTGAACTATTATGTCTCTGTGTTGGCAAATTCTTTGGCCTGGTTGACGTACAGTTGCTGTCGAATGTTTATGTCCACTCATCTATGCGATCGATGCTGTATTCGACCCGTTCTGCTCCAAACTGGGAGTACATACGGCGCACAACTTCAATGATTCTTAAAAGCAGCGATCAGGTGCACACGTTTAGATTTATCATAGAGCTTCGTTACTCCTGGAGAGTGAAGATTATCCATTCTTGCTCAGATATGTACATAGACCCACCCCCCACTTATATTTGAGTAAATGTACCTTATCAAGCTGGACCTGCAGCTCATCAGAGAGTTTCTGGCAAAGTTCTGGCTGGATACTTGATCACTCTTCCTGGCAGAATTTGTCATTTTCATCAAAATATATTTGTTTGCTGCTATGGACCCAGCTTTCCACAATTGTTTCATAGGCTTTGGGACGGTCATTGCAGAAACCGGATGTTTTTCTGCTTTTTACAATTCAGAACCAGGTCGGAACCAGGTCCATTGTCCTGTTAGGACACAGTTGGGTGTCCAGGTTTCAACCAACTAGCTGTTGGTTTGAGGTTAGGGTGAACAACTTGGAGGTCTTCTGCCACCCTGTGTAATTTACTGCTACCAGGATCAGTAGCAGTGAAACTGCCCCTCAGCATGACACTGCCGTCACCGTGCTGATTGATGCTGTCTTTTCAGGTTTTAAAGCATCAGTTTGACCACTTCAAACGTTCTACTTGTCAAATTGGCCAAATGCTTAATCTTGTCTCGTCTGACCATAAAACCTTTCTCTAGATGAACTTTGACTTGCATATTTCAGTTAGGCTTGAATGTCCCAGTTTTGGAGCAGGGGCTCCTTGGTCTGGACCTTCTCAGGTCACGGTGATGTATGGTGGCATAGTGACACTGGTGTTCCAGCAGTTTTCCACTTCCTGAGTCATTCCTGAACAGCTTAACCAACTTCTTCCAGACCTTGGCAATCGTTGACATGTCTGAATAAGTCTTGGAGTCTCCAGTTGTTTAGAAATGTCTCAAAAATACTTAATTGGACTTTCTCATTGTTTTGAGTATTAGTCAGTTTAATGCTGGAGAAACTACCAGCTGCTGTCAGCCATGATCAGTAAAGATGAGTTAAATCTCGACTGTCTATGGAGGAGATGTCAGTTGTAATCATTGAATGCTTCAATAGATGTTTTAAGGCAGAATTAAAGACATTCATGAGCCTGATGAGTCTCTAAAAAGATCAGGGTTAAGAATATGGATTAGATAACAAACATCATAGCATAGAAAGGTCTAATTTAGTCAGCAGTTTCATTTTTAAAAGCCTAACCTGGGGTCTGGTCTGCAAATCAGCCTTTGATCAGACGGGACAATGGCTGTTCTTCTATTGAAATAGATTCCTGATTAGGGATGGAAAAATATTGCATCATTGCTGAAACTGAATGGTTGGGATTGTTACTTTTGCTGTTTGGACCTTCTGTTGGTTCCAAACAAGCATCAATTAACATCAATCCCTTTAAAATATGATTCAGTTAAAATATTGTGGGCATTTTAGGGGGACAGTTGCATCATTTTATGTAGCTGTTGTGCTAAATTGGCCTATTAGGTGATGGGGGATTTGATTTTTCAAGCCATGTTTGGGTTTGTGGGGCTCTGACTTCACAGCGACAGATGTGTTGCCAAAAGGTTGAAGATGGTGGTGATATATTCATGAATTTAAGGTGAATTCTATCGCAACACGTGTCGTTAAAAAATTTCACCCATCCTGTTCCTGCTGGATGCATTTTCTGGTGCCGTCAACATTGTCCCATAAGACGGGATTTGATATTTATCTCCGAAAGCGAAGGACCTTCAGCTCCTCTGGCTGACTCCTGAGAGGCTCTTAGTAAAGTCTAACCTGCACACATCCGTATGCAGACATGTTTAAAGATGATCCCCCAGATGTCATCAGCCTCTCCTGCAGTAGCTCTCCAGGTGTAGGAAAAATAACCCTTTGGTTGACTTTACTGCACTGATAGATTGTTCTTCTGGCAGTATTTGTGAAATAATTGAACCTTTTGTCCTCCATTAACACACAGCGTGCACGTCCAGCTGACCTAATAAAGGCTGACAAGTGAAGGCAACATTTGAGCTTTTATCTACTGCAGCAGAAAGAAACTATTTTAGCTGAAATCAGTCTTTTTTAATGCCGTCCTTTCTTTGTGAGCCCTGAACCTGAATTTAAAGCATCTCTTGTTTTTTAGCAAATGATTGAACGAATGCTGCTGAGAGTATTTCGTTTGGACAGAGAGGATGGCACCAGAACATTGCTCTTTGGATCAGCCCCTGTTGTGATAAAAAGTCAAGCTGCACAGAGCATTGATTAGTCTTCAAGATGGTGTCATTATCCAGATAATCCCTGTCCCTCAGGCAGCTCTTCCCAGTAAGATGCCTCACACAGTCTGAAGGTTTCTGTTTGGCTCATTTTATCTCCTTTTTGTAAAATCGTCTAGGATCAAACAACAGCCTTTTTGTCATGGCATCTGTAACCACCACTATCCTGCATTCGCCTCTAATCTGTCTGGCAGACTGTGACACTGAACCTTTCTGCCTCCCTCACCAGGAACACCATTCAGAGAAGGTCAGGAGCGGGACCTGAAGGACACCTTAAAGGGGACTGATCCCTCCATCCCGCTCGTGTTTGTCAGCGGGAACCATGACCTCGGCAATACCCCGACTCCCAGCACGGTGGAGCAGTACTGCCGTGCCTGGGGGGATGACTACTTCAGCTTCTGGGTGAGCAGAAATAAAAACCAGTGAAAGAGAACAAAAACCATGGCTGCTCATTGTTGGAGATGAGAACACTGACCCACACGTTTTCTTTATTTCTAATCAAAGATCTGAAGTGCACAGTTTTACTTTACTTGTCCTGCTTTCTCGAGCAACAGTGCAGTCGGTTTTCATCTTTGTCCATTAATGCCAGAGAGAGCAAACAGAAAAACACTGTCAGAACATTAGTGTTTAGCTGGGAAATCTAAAATGTCTGTAAATGTTAGTGAGTGTTCCCTTAAAAAAATGATCAATGATCTCCTGTGTTTACATGCTCATAGTTAGTTCTGTGTGTGGAGATGCTAAAGTGAAATATGCTTCATATGCAGGTACAACATAAAATATGATAAATGCAGACTTAACTGATCCCACAGCAGCGAATTTAATTGTTAAAGCAGCTGATGAGGTTTTGAAGTTCACTCCTGGTCTTTGGGTAAAAATAAACCATCGTTACTCATCGAGGGTTCATGGGAGTTTGCCCAACCGGTTCACATGCGTTTTGTGGACCTGGAGAAAGCATTTGACTGTGTCCCTCGTGATGCCTTGTGGGGGGTGCTCCAGGAGTATGGAATCAGGGGCCCTTTATTAGGGGCCATCTGGTCCCTGTACGAGCGGAGCAGGAGTTTGGTCCGCATTAAGTCGGGCACTAAGTCGGACCTGTTCCCGGTGCTTGTTGGACTCCGGCAGGGCTGCCCTTTGTCACCGGTCCTGTTCATAACTTTTATGGACAGGATTTCTAGACGCAGCCAAGGGCCGGAGGGAGTCTGGTTTGAGGACCAGTGGATTTCGTCTCTTCTTTTTGCAGATGACGTGGTCCTGCTGGCCCCCTCTAGCCAAGACCTACAGCATGCGCTGGGGCGGTTCGCAGCCGAGTGTGAAGCGGCTGGGATGAAGATCAGCTCCTCCAAGTCAGAAGCCATGATTCTCGACCGGAAAAGGGTGGCTTGTCCTCTTCAGGTTGGAGGGGAGTTCCTGCCTCAAGTGGAGGAGTTCAAGTATCTCGGGGTCTTGTTCACGAGTGAGGGAAGAATGGAGCGGGAGATTGACAGACGGATCGGTGCGGCTGTCGCAGTAATGGGGGCGCTGTGCCGGTCCGTTGTGGTGAAGAGAGAGCTGAGCCGAAAAGCGAAGCTCTCGATTTACCGGTCAGTCTACGTTCCTACCCTCACCTATGGCCATGAACTTTGGGTCATGACCGAAAGAACGAGATCCTGGATACAAGCGGCTGAAATGAGCTTCCTCCGTAGGGTGGCCGGGCACTCCCTTAGAGATAGGGTGAGGAGCTCGGCCATCCGGGAGAGGCTCGGAGTAGAGCCGCTGCTCCTCCACATCGAGAGGAGCTAGTTGAGGTGGCTCGGGCATCTATACCGGATGCCTCCTGGACGCCTTCCTCGGGAGGTGTTCCAGGCACGTCCCACCGGGAGGAGGCCCAGGGGACGGCCCAGGACACGCTGGAGGGACTATGTCTCTCGGCTGGCCTGGGAACGCCTTGGGCTCCCCCCGGAGGAGCTGGAGGAGGTGTCTGGGGAGAGAGACGTCTGGGTGTCTCTGCTGAGTCTGCTGCCCCCGCGACCTGGTCCCGGATAAGCGGAAGACTACGACTACGAGTACGAGTACTCATTAACAGGAGAGGAAGAGTAGGACCTGAGACTCTCCATAAATTAATATTTTAAGATGCTGATACATGGTTTTCAAAATGTTGACAAATAAAAATAATTAAATGTGGGGTGAATCTGTTTTCATTGCCCTTTTCTTTGATACCCTACAATAAAATAATGGGAAACCAGCTGCTATCATTCATGTGTGATCTAATCTAGTTAATCAGTGTCGTTCGTACAGATTTAACATCAAAGCACTTCACAAAGAGAGCCCAAACATTAAAACGTGATGAAAAAGTCAAAAAGCAAACGTGCTTATGGGTCATCATAAGCACAGCTGTTCACTATGGACATGAGAGGAACATGGTCTGGTCTGATGACACATTAGAGCACAGAATCCCCACTTTAAAACATGGTGGTGGCAGCATCATGCTGTGGGGATGATTTGCTTCATCAGGGACAGGGAAGCTGGTCAGAATTAATGAGAAGATGGATGGAGCTAAATCCAGGACGATCCTGGAAGAAAACCTGTTAGAGGCTGCAGAAGATCTGAGACTGAGGTGGAGGTTCACCTTCCAGCAGGAGAACCACTCTGAACAGTAATGGATACAATGGATGGTTCAGATCAAAGCAGATTCATTTGTTAGAATGGCCTAGTTAAAGTCCAAACTTGAATGCAATTGAGAATTTGTGGTAAGACCCAAAAACTGATGTTCACAAATGTTCTCCATTCAATCTGATGGATAGAGAGATGAGAAAGTCCAATCAAGTCTTCCAAAGGTCTTCCAAAGGTTGAAAGAAGAAAGGGCTAGGTTTTCAAAGCTGGTAGAGACACACCTTTAGTGACCTGGAACCTCAAAGAACTGACCTGGGGGCTGAATGACGATGCAAAAATGATTTTTTTAAAAACTGAAAACCATTTATAATTTTCCATACAGTCAATCACTCCTTCACTGCTATGTAGGGCCTGAACACTGGTGTTTTCCTTCTTCAAGGCCGGACATGCATTGAATTTGTTGTTTTTCTTCTCACGCTCATGTTTTCCCAGGTGGGTGGTGTTCTCTGCCTGGTTCTGAACTCCCAGCTGTTCTACGACGCCTCGGCCTGCCCTCAGCTGAAAGAGGCTCAGGAGACGTGGCTGGAAGCACAGCTGAGCAGGGCTTCCTCCTCCTCCTCTTCTACGGTAAGATGCCGTGACTTTCAGTGATTCATGCAGATCCTCTATGAGATCATTTCTTCGTGAACTGCGTGTGGATCTTGTTTGTCAGATGCTGCTGTCATAATTTTTTTCTCTTTTCTGCTTAGGAGCCCAAACCAAAACACATCTTGGTTTTCCAGCACATTCCTCTGTACTTAAAGAGCCCCGATGAAGAAGATGACTACTTCAACCTGCAGAAGGACGTTAGGCAAAGACTAATGGACAGGTTCAAAAGGGCAGGTAGGGCTACAGCACATGTACCTCCTCGTTTCTCTGATTGAACACGCTCACATTGTTACGCATGAGGTGTAAATCATGGTTTCATCATAGAAGCCATTTTCCTCATTTACCTAAAATAGCTGCTGTGTTTTCCTTTATGATGATGGATTTAGGAGACCGTCAGGCGGTCTTAATGCGTCTTAGCAAAGATTCCTGTTAAAACTGTTCCTTCCAGCCATATCCAAAAGAGGCAGAATTGGGATCTGAGCCCAAAGAATGAATATGCTGTTAGCCAGAAGAACAAGAGAAGCTCCTGGCTCACACACACTGCACAGCTAATCAATTAATGCAGTTACATCCTATAATTCCTTAATCAAAATCCATTGTTGGAGGCTTACAAGAGAGCGATACAAGGGTACTCACCGAGGAAACTCCAACAAGTTCTGACTCTACTAACGTACTCGTGTATGTTCCTCTCTGGGCTCTATAGTTTTATTCTGAGCCCAGAATAAAACTATAGAATAAAACTATAGACCTGGAAGCCATTTTTCTTCCTGAGAGTTTCATTAAGTAAGCCGTTGACATGGAGAAGTTTTATATTTGAGCAGCTAATAGAATTTAGTCCAGAAGACAAATGTGGCTTTAGCAGCAGCTGACGTATTACATGTTTCAATGTGTAAAACCACTGAAAGCTGTTGATGATGCACTGCTTCTGTGCTCCAATAAAAACCTGAATAAATGTCCTTCTTACTCGGTGGCCCCCCAGTCTGCATCTCACTGGTCTGATGCTCCAGAGGTCAGGGTCCAGTTGGGAGGACTGGATGTTGCTGGTTTATCTCTGCAATCAGATCACTTCTAACACGTCAATGTAAATCACTGAGGTTCTGCCCATTCCAGACAACGTGGTCCAACAGAAGCTGGGGATTTGATTTGGCAGTTGTGAGCTACTTTTATTTCTACTTCTGTATTCCTGTCACAGTGTTGGGTAATTTTCATTTATCCTCCTCCTCCTAATCTCCGTTTTTGCCTGTTGTTGCAAAATTAATTAAGCATCTCTCCTGTGTGTACTTAGTGTGCAGTTTTTGTGTTCACTCTTCTCCATGGAAAGTCCAGTTGTCAGGAACATTTGTTGCACGCATGACATATTGAACCCCTCAGTATCTACACGTTATCTCAGCAGCACAGAAAAGGTGCGACTCTAATTAGTCTCATTCGGGCTCATCAAGCGAGCGGTTCCACTCTGGAAACTGTTGGCTTCTCTCCAAATAATGAAACCGTCTGTTTGTGATGACCTCCTCATGGTTAGTAGGCTGCAGCTTCTTTTTAATTAAAAGCATCACT
>JAHHUM010001924.1:0-91924 GCA_036173005.1 Crenichthys baileyi | reverse complement strand
CAAAGGCTGTACCATTCACTCAAGAAATTGGTTTGTTTTTTGCCATTATTGGAGAAAGATGTGAAGCAGGTCTCACTTTAAGCACTGCCCGTTCCTTTTTCCAGCAGCGTCTCTACCATCTTGGGAACAAACGCCTCCAGGAAGTGAAAGCAGTCATGGAAAATTCCCGCCTCGTCACTAATTGGCTCCAGCTTCAGCAGCACCCTTGGGTTTTCTGTTCCACTGACCATCTGGGGGCAAACTTTAAACTTCAGGGGCTCCTTCAGTTCTGGCTCTTTTTCAGTGATGGAAGCTGTGACTTGGGACTCTAGCTCCATGCAGCTGCCCTCAGGCCTGCAGTCTGCATCTTTCATTAGCTCCCGTCTTACTTTCCGCCTGCCAACCCACACCATGTGCTTTTGGACAACTATCCACGGAGGGAATTTAAGCTTCCCCCTTCTTGCCAGTCTTGGCTTTTTGCCATGAGGCGACACTGAGGAATCGCTGCCAGAGGACAGAGGCCTCTTGGCACCAACGGCGGCTGCACACTGAGGGCTGCTTTCGCTTTGCGATTCAACACTCTGGGTGCTGTCGTTCAACGATGATGTTGTGGTCTCCATCTCCTCGACACCAACAGCTGAATTCTCGCCAAGAACGCCAGCTGTTGAGGCATCAAGGAGACACTTGAGAACAGTTTTCAGAACAACCTCCACAGCAGAGCAAACCTTCTGGAACCACAGCAGCCTGAAACCATCTCCTGCTAAGTGCAGCTCTTTGCAGAGCACCTCTGGGAGTGATGCTGACTTGAAGGGGATGCTGATGACAAGCTGCTCTGGGTTGGCCTGTTGAACATCTCCAAGTGGGGCGAGCAAGCGAACCAGTCCCCAAGACTTTCCCTTGATGCTCTTGCGTTGATAGCGCAGGCTGCGGCAGTACTTCTCAGCCTCCAGGCACTCTTTCTGGAAGTTACGCAGTGAGCGCTCGTTCACATTTCCAGCCACATTGTGGGAAAGCTCAAAAGGGTCTAAGAGATTTAGGGGACCCAGTTTGGGATGGTGCGAATCAGACTTGGAGGGTTCTCCTTCCTCCATCGTTTCATCATCTTTATCTTGGGAAAGGAAGTTAGTGATTGGAAGTGAATGACCCTCCCTGAGAGATATGACACTGCTGGCGAAATCAAACTGTGCATAGAAGGAAAAGAAGCCAGCAAGCAGAGAGCCTGAGTGGAGAAAACATAAAAACATTTAGTTCGGAGATGGAGGTGTTGCATTAAAAAGCTTAGTTTACAGTGCTCATTCTTTAATGGAGTAAACCTCTAAGTGCACTCTTGTTTTAACAAGGACTTACAGATGTCCTGTGTGTTTTTGCTGGGTTGCACGGCAATGGGCTGACTGGGGAAAGTGCAGTTCCAGCCCTCAATCACACACTCCTCCTCCTCACCTGCAAGAAATTGGAAGTTCCAAAGAAGCAAAAGTGTTTATGAAGTAAAACAAAACCCCTTTCAAACTTTCTTAAACTATATCTGACCACTGGCAGCTTCAACACGAAGGTGGAGAAAAAAACGAATAACAGTTTAGAGAAGGCGTGCTTACACATGGTTTTATAAGTCTGGATTTTTGTTTTTGCCGTATGTCATTTTGGGTTTTTGGACGTAGAATAGATCCAGCGCAACGATTTATAAATGAGACCCCAGCTCTCTTTATTTAAGGCATTGAGAAGCATGTAGCAAAGTTAGAGGTTACATAGAATCCACTCAAAGTCTGATGCTTTATATCGACACACAAAGTCATATAAATTCATGTCTAATCTCCGCTGGCAGTTGGAGAATATCGTAAGTAATATGATAACAATGCAAGAATCCACAGGGTTTAAGCAGGAACATTCAGTAAACAGTGACACAAACCATGAGCTATCTGTGCTACAGGCACAACAAGGATTACTGCTGCTGAGGGATGTATGGAGCGTACTTACGCATACAAACTTTGCGCTGCAAAGCTTTACACACAACTCAGCACGTACGAAAAATGTATGTTGCGTGAAAGTGTGGGGTAATTCACGCTACTTTTTGAGCCACCGTGGATATGTGCAGCAGCCACACAAACATTTTCAATCAACGATAAACTACAGTTAACTAAACCTCCCCTAAATGCACTGCAATATGACTACATTCAGTTTTATTTAATTCAAGGAGCTTCAAACCTGATGGTTTTTCATGGGTTTGAGTTTTTATGGTTTAAACCCGAGCAATAAAACTGAATCGCATTTAGCCTCATACAAGAATGTAATGAACCTCAAAAAATGATGAAAACAACCTCAATTGGATGTAGACTGTATAACCTTCTTTGTGTTTGTCGCCTGTAGATGTATATAGGTGCTAAGGAGCATAAAATACACGTGAATCATTTAAGGGACACTTTCATTACTGAAAAAGAAAACGGTGTCGGATCATCAGATTAACTCTAAACAAGTCAGGTTTAATGATTCCTAAGGTGGACAAGCTGAAGACAATCACACATGTCCATAAACAGCTGCATAAAGCTGAGTGTTATTGTGGAACGATGGCAGCTTTGGCACAGCTGGAGGACATTGCCAATGGAAGAAGCTGGAAGGAGCGTTTTTATCAGAGATCGTATTGATTGGCTGGTACATGATAATGCATGGCTTATCAGCTGGTTTAGATTGCCCAGGGTAATCATCTTGGAGCTCTGCATGGAGCTGGCCTCAGTGTACAGAGGGAAACCAGGAGGAACCATGCATCGCTGGTGCCAGTTCGAGTTCTCACTACGCTGTGGTCCTTTACTGGAGCTGCTTAGAGGGAGCTGACTGACAGGTCGGGGTATTTAAAAGTGATCCCTGAGCCGTGCCATGCCAGCCATATGGGTCTGCCTCATCAGTATGTTGCTCAGATATATAAAGTTCCCCTAAACTGTGGCTTTCGTTTGCAGTGAGGAGCCTGAATGTAATCAGAGCTATGAGCTGCACTTTTACTGCTATAAGGGCCCCATCTGAATATGCTTTTGTGAATAAACAGGACTTGCATATCCTCCTCCGAAAATTGGGCGTTCTGGTGATCAACATATTTTGCGTATTCATGAAGATAAATACACTAAAACGTTTGTGCCCACTGTTTGGCTCATTTTGCACACACAATTTGATTTTCACCTGGTTGGAATGTCAGCTTTGCCCACGCAAACCAGTTTGCACATGAAAAACTACAGATACAGTCAGCAGAAAAGTAGCATACTGGTGAGGTCGCAGGTAACTTAAAGCTTTGTTTCTAATCTCACACACCAATTTGTTGATGTTTCTTTATATTGTTTTCTATTTTCCAAAGTGCTTTCAGCACTTCGGAATGAGGTAAATTAGAACAATTTGTGAAAGCTGGAACCGGTTTATAGCTTGTCTTGTCTTTTGCCGACAACCAGAGAGGAAACTTCTGCACGTGGAAGCATTCAGCTGACTAAATGCCAGCCTGAGGTTGCACACAAACGGGCTGAGTGGGTTCTATTAAATACTTTAACCTGACTCATGAACAATCACATCTAATACACCAAAAAGGGCCTTCCAAAAGTATTCTCTTTTTCTACATTTGTCACATTACAGTCTAAAATCAGGTTTTGTCGCAGGGTTACGCTGTATTTAGCTCTACCCCAGGATTCTGGCCCAGCTACTGTGTCCCTGCTGAAGAAAAGCATCTCCACAACATGATGCTGCCACCACCATTTTACACACTTGGGATTGTGTGTTAAGGGACATGTGTAGTATTAGTTTTTCACAGCACAAAGCCCTTTGTTTGTGGGGTAAAAACTGTAGTCTCATCTGACCATAAAATTACTGTGTTCCCTGCATGGCTTGTGGCAAACTGCACAAGTAAACTTTTTGTCTTTCACCAACGGTTTCCTTCGTTGAACACACAGTTAATACCTGTCCTGTCAACAGATTCCTCCACCTGAGCTGTAGCACTCTGTAGCTCATCCAGAGTTACCATAGGTCCCTTGACTGCTGCTCTGATTAATGCTCTCCTTGCACAACACTTAAGAACAATTGGTGCATTAATAATGTAACACACTTCTCTTAAATAAATAGGAGAATTATTTTCACAGCAGCAAACAATTTACAAGATTGTGCAGACGAGAGTCTGATCGTGTAATTTTTATGAACCGTGTGTTTTAATGTTTTAAATTTGCTCTATATTATCAACCTGTCACGGATTGTAGAGGAAAATTAGTCTGCAGGATAGATTTGGCACATTTACATGACAGACTAATGTGCTCATGTTAATTAATTTTACTTCTCTTGATAAAATAAAAAGACCTTTAGCTTTCACCACCTGCACATGCAAACCTCTCATTAACAATAAGAGCAGATGTACTTATTAGGCAGCACTTACAGGCCATGTCTTTGAGCTGGTTGACTGTGGGGAGGACAGGAGGCTCACAGTTTTGCAAGAAGAAGATGATTAGCAGCGTCAGAGCATAACTGTTGAGGAGGGGGCCAGTACCACTGGGGTTACCTGCAGGTCACATGGTGTGGACATGAAGCAGCTGTAATCAGAAAATTACCATGCAGACCTTATATGAGAGGATTCTATTCTAGATATTTGCTATACATAATGATCATACAACACAATTTCAATGAGTTTATTGTAGATCTTCTCATGGTTAAATTATAGAAAAAGCCTCAGATATATGTATACTGTACGCTGCCTCTAATATTTGGATAAATGTCTTTTAGCAAGTTGCATGGAAACACATGGTGTTTGTAGCCATTTACCGAGCTTGTGGTTTAATTCTGGCTGGAGATTCGACCATTCATCCAGAATTAACAGAGCTCATTCAAACAATGTACATGGGATAAGTTTTCATAGAGTAGAGGTCGAGGCCATTCCAGAATCTGGACCTGCCTTATCCTTTACAAAACCAGTTTTAAATTGTGTTTGGATCGTTGCCATGTTAGAACATTGAACTTTGACCTTGCTAATCAATCAGCTGTTGATTTAAAGTAAAACTGAAGAATTTGGAGATGGTCTTGCTTTATTACTCCATCCACTACGTACAATGCACCACACAACAGCAAAACACACCCTCAGCACGACGCTACCACCATCAGGCATCACAGTTGGTACATTATTTTAGCCATATAGCTAACTCTTTGGCCTTCGCACCCCAGGACTAAAATACCTCCTGAGGGATCCATTAGTGTGTGGACAGAGCTAACGACCGCTTTCTCCAGATCTGGCCTTGGACACTTGGAACTGCATTAGTTTAGTAGTTTAACCACAATTTGTCCTGGGACACATTCAAGGACCAAACGATCAGATGTGAGTACCCTTGAGCAGCGTTTCCTAGATGGTTCCTCTGAGTAAAGAAAAAAGTTGTCATCCTCCAAAACATTCCCTCAAAAGTCAGGATATTATTTTTCAGTGTTTATCAGGACACTGTAGTGGTGGTTTATTTTTTCCTCTCAACAACATGGTTTATGTTTTTAGCATCGTTGGAGCTGACTGAAGCGGCTGCAGCAACTGCATTATAAAATGACTCACAATATCTCCCTATAAGGGAATATCAGGGCGTTTTTATGCAGCACACTGTGCGTGAATAAAAGTTCTTACTGCGATGCAGCTTTATGTAGTCCCAGCCTACTTATTCACCTTTTTCTCTCTCTCATATCATTTCTGTTTAGCTACACAACTTAGCTCATATAGAGTTTAAAGCCGAAATAATTTGAAATCATTGCAAGTCAGAGTGATCTCAGCTGTATACTTGAATAATGTAGTTCTAAATTTCTAATGTTGAAACTAAAAGGCGAGTCTGGACCAAGAAACAACTAGTTTAAATTAACTCTACCAGCCCTGCTAAGTTAGAGCGATCAAATATCGAGCCAGAATTATGCCAGAACCTTGTTGATGGCTACAGGAAGCGTGTGGTCAAGTTCCTTGCTGAGGGACATGTATCCAAATAATAATGGTATGTGTGTGTTTATGTCTGAGCCTGTATGTATAATTCTGACCATGTTTGGATTGGAGAAAACAGCCCAATCAATATGTTACAAAGTGGAGTTCTAAAATCAGTTTTGATGTTGGAAAGCTTCATTGTGACACACAATAATTTTCTATAATTATTTGTTGTTTTTTTTGTAAATTGCCATCACTGATCAAAGCAATTGCTTTTAAATCCCCATTTTGGGTCAAAGCCGCACCTTTACATGTCACCACGCTCTCCTAACTCTGCCTTGATGAAAGAGCCGCACTGAGGATACAGTTCAAAGGGAACTGGCTCGACAGCACAGAGTAAAAGTAATTAGTGTGCTCTTCAATGAAGAACACCTTTAATAAGATTTCATTTAGGATTACTCACTGTACAAAAAAAGAGCTGTAATTTTGATATATTTATCTCTACTAAAGCTTGAATAAAAAGATAAAATAATTTATAATTTATATATCATTTATAATAAAGTGAAAGATCCATGAGTTTAGAGAAATCGTTTGGAGGAAGGTATTGTTCTACTGACACCTGTTGGCCAAAACTAAAAAAACAACCTCAATGTATAGGTAACATACATTAAATGTATAAACACAAATTTAAATGTTCTGAAATGACTACATCCTACCAGCTAACTGCTTCTGCTTGGCCCAATATCGGATGGTGAACACCAGAGGCCTCAGCCTCCCCTCCACACCTGACAAAAGCTGGAGGAAGTGGGTGTTCCTTACACCAAGTCTAATCAGCAAACAGGAGAGAAGAAAGCTAAAAATACAGTAAATTCAGTCTCTGTCAAAAAATGTACCCACTTCACAAATCCCTGACAGACCTGTTGTTAAGAGTGATGTCTCCTTCCAGGTTCAGCTCGCGGTGATGGTACTTGACGACAGGGAGGCGAGCAGCGCTGACCATGTGAACTTTGTGGACACTGGGGACGCAACGTTTCAGAATGGTTGCCACAAGTTCTAAAACCTCGGCCGAAGATGCTGTGGACAGATCGATGTCAGACAGGATGGAGTCCTCCGATTGGCCTTCATCTGACATTCCTTCACCCACCTGGAGGGAAGAGGAAGGGAAGAAATTTAGTACACAGAGAGCTTCATTTTACACTTTTTAGCATGAAATCTGTAAATACAAGCGATTACTTTTAATTCATATTGAAATATCAAACTGTCAGACCTGCTCTGTGGAAGTCTTGGCCCGTGCTTGAAATGTCTTGGTGTTTTCTAGGTCCAGGAACAGGTCCAAATCACAGGAGTGAATGCCGAAAGTGTTGACAGATGAACCAAAGAGCAAAATCTGACAGTCTGCAACGCATAGAAATGTTGAAAAAATGATGAAAACTGATATTGCTACAGTCTCTTATGCTAATGTCATGTAGTGAAATGTCTGTGGTTTTTAAAGAGGGATCACCTGGAAAGAATTCAACAAAGACCTCCTGGAGGAGTTGAACCACCAAGCTTCGGGCCTTCTTTTCATTTTCTCCCAGCTGAAATCGCTCAACTATGAACTTCATCTGGGAATCCACCTGAACCAAAGCAAAGGGTCGTGCAACTATTAACAAGCTACATTAATAACAACCAATGAAACACTCTTTTATTACATCCTATTTAAAAACAGCCTCAAGAGTTCAGATAAAAACCAATGGAACTAGATGTGCAAATCATGCATAAACATTAGCAAACTGAAAGCATTCACACACCTTGACCTTTTCCACATGTATCTCATTCCAGCACAATTTATGTGACACACCAACAAAAAGTAGCACGCAAGAGATGAACTAAAGCAGGATTTGGCTATAAAACAATACAGTCTAATCAAGCACCCTTGTAGGAGTATGGTACACCTAAAAGCAACAGTACAGGCAGTGTAGCTCACGTGCCTCCTTCATTTAAGATTATATGCTTGTACTACAACATATTTCAGTCTTAAACAGTACTTCAAGAGGGGTCGTATTGCTAGTTAAGAATGAGAAGTTTTTTGTTCATTAGCTTGCAACCTACAATATAATATAAACTACAATGTTTAAGAGAAAATGGGTGTTATTTATGGCAGTGTTTGAAAATAGGTGTTATTATTTATTACTAATAATTATTAGAATTTCTTTCAGCTTGTACTGAAACAATTACCATCTTGTGGACTTGGCTGTTATTTGAAAGTTTATCTTCGAGTTATTAATATTGTACAATACAGAAAAACTGGAAAAATGATGAATCCCTGAGTTGATCTAAATCAAGGTTAAAACTCCATTTGTTTAGAGTTGCTTTTGATTGTTCTACTCAAATTATTAACTAAAACATCATTCATTTCAGACTGTACTTCAACTTTTCATCATGTAAAACACTTTGAATGGTCTTGTTGCTAAAATGTGCTATACTTGCCTAAAATGGACATTTTTGGCCTATATGCAGCAAAAACGTGTAAAAGCCAAAGAGTAAAGTCAGCTCTATTTGTTTTATGGCAGCTACGGTATAAGGTTACATGCTTTTATTTCTGGAAACGTTCTTGTGGGTGGAAGTATGGTCACGGAAACCAGCTTAACGGCAAAAACGGAAAAAGGACGAAAGTTTAACGGCGAAATGGAGAAAAGACCACAGAAAGGGTTAAACGCATAAAAGGTTCACGATGGTTAAATGACGACTTTAATAAATAGTCATTTAACCATCAGTTCTGGCCTTCTCTATATTGACTGGATGCTACATGAAGAGCTGAACATCACCCTGAACACACCGTCTTAACAGTAAAATGATATTGACGACATCATGCTGTGGGGATGCTTTTTCTCAGCGGGGACAAAGAAGTAAGAAGTTGATGTTATCTAATGTATGTGCTACAGCAAAAACAGCTGAATTGGTCTGGTAGAGAGTGGAAGTTTACCGAAGGTAGCTGACACAGCTCGGGCTTGAGACGATCAAAAATTTGTTGGAGGTTCTGAGGAGCATCTTTCTTCTTGGGAATCAGTTTAAACTCCTTCTTTTCCCGTGGTTTAACCCGCAGCTTCAGACCTTTCAGCCAATGCTCGACACAGGACAGAGCTGCCTGTATGCTCTCAGTCTCACTGAACTGCACGATGGCGTAAACACCCTGGGAGTACAGAGGAACATTTCAGCATTTCATCTTTCAATCTGCAGACAGTGTATTGGAAACATGATGCCTGTTTTCTCAGAAATGTAAATAAAGTAATATAGGTGTACACTGCGACCACTGATTGAAACTTTTAGTAACTGTAGCTGTCTGACCTTGTCTTTATCCACGATGACATCAGTGACGGCCCCAAACTGCTGAAAGTACTCAGTCAGATCAGTTTGAGAGATCTCTGGTTTGATGCCGCTAACGAACACACTGTGCTCCTCATGGCTTTTTCTGGTGGACCGGACTGTGCTCAGAGTCTGATGCTTCCGCCCCTTCACATGCTGATCCACACTTGGTACTGTCAACCATGACCGACAATCGATGATTAGAAAGATGCAACAGCTTGGAGTAACAGATCGGTGCTCAATAAACCATAAGACAACGGTTTAATCACACCTCAATAGTTTTTTGTCCAATTTTGTAGAAATGCATAAAATTAGTTACGTTAAAAAGTTAGTGGAACGTGAAGTAAAGAAATAAAACAGGCAAGTATGTCTTTTAGTGCTAGAGGTACTTTCCTGGGTGGGTGTACTACTGGATTAACTGCTGGATCAATCTGAAAGTGATGTTCACCAGGTACACACCCTAAACCTTCAAACATCTTGGTACTCTTTCAGCATATCTGTTTCTTCTTCATTGTCCACTTTGTAGATTCTCTTTATCAGTCCCATCTGTGTACATGAATCTCTTCCCAAATAGCAGGTAGGTTGGCTTCTATTATCTGAAACTCCAATACTTTGTTTCTGTACTGACACTTCAGCTTTATCATGACCGGTGGCACCATCTTCTGGCGAGAATATGTCAGTGACTTTACACCAGACTCCTGCAGCGGTGCATTATTTTTAATTTCCTTCCTCAGAGCTGCAACAGGCAGGCAGAAAATTGCAGTCTGCACTGCTATCAAGTCTGAATGTGAGCTTTGGCCCATTCACTTTAACAACTTCTGTCCACTTTCTCTTTCCCCTTTTGGTGACACATTCATTTGTCTTTAACTTGGACTCAAGAGCTCCAACTAACATCTTATTTTCCGTCTTTGCTAATTCATTGACACTTCTCTCCCTTTCTTTGAAGCCTTCATTTTGTTTCGTGGTTCGACACATACTACCAAAGGGTTTTTTTTCGTGAGCATACTACCCACCATTGAAAAGTAGGCAGGACATTTACGGGGCTCATGCTTGTATCCGCATTTACGACAGTCACTTCTTTCAAAGACACGGCCTTTCTTGGGTTTCTTACTTTGCCTAAATTTACTAAGACTGTGTAGCTTCACTGGCTCTGCAAATATCAACAGCTTTACTCAATGTTAAGTCATGTTCTCTGAGCAGTCTAGCTCTCACCTGATCATTTGTGACTCTATAAACAATACGATCTCTTATCAGCGAATCTGTAAACTCCCCAAATTCACAGTCCTTTGCCTTATTGTTCAGGTCTGTCACATATGCATCTACTGACTCTGTCTGTCTTCAGGCTCTTGTGAAGAACACGTGTCTCAGATATGTGATGTTATTTCGTGGCTCACGATAACTTATGAACTTTTCTTTTAGTACATCCAAATCGTCTACACCATCATAAAAGTCCATGGTATTAAATACCTTTAAAGCTTCGTCTCCTGCCACATGTAAAAAGAGTTGCACATTTCACCTTTTCTGACTTTTCAGAGATCCCGCTTGCCACGAGGAAGAGCTCAAACCTTTGTAACCATGAACATCAATTTTGCACCACGTTTCCTTCCAAGCACAGGCTGTTCGGTGGCTTCAGTTGCTCCATATTCTCTTTGACGCTTATTTCTTTACTCTGACACCATGTTGTGTACGTATCTCACCTGTAGGAGGCGTTAGCGTTGACAGACACGAGAGATTGCTGAATTCCCTTTACTCTCTGCTGTACATAAGACAACTCAACACTGCCATCTACAGGCCAGGTGTACATAACCTCTCAATGCTTTAGTTTTCCCTGTTGTTTGTGCATTTTTTTTCTACCACATTTTTTCGTTCCACACAACTTTCAATTAATGTTTGGATGCAACACGATTTGAACAGCCAGTTTCATGAGCAAATATGTTCTTGCCTTACCTTCCTTGTATAAACATTAACAAAATAGTTTATTGGTCTTATGTAATATAAGATTTTCAGAGCATTTTTAGTTTTTTAATTAGATTTGAGCCATAATAATCAAAATTAACGTAAATAAACGCTTAAAATACATCACTATATTTGTAATGAACCTGTATAGTGAGTTTCACGTTTTAAACCGCATCACTTTAAGTTTACATTTGAATGATATTCTAATCTACTGAAATCCACCAAATTTCACAAACAAAAATAATATTTCCGACCAGTTATTACTCAAAGCGTGACTTCGACTTGTAGGCTTGAATGTTAACTCTAAATTGTTTCCGCAGCATTAGAGTTGTCCACTGCAAAGCCTGTTCTGACCCATAAATGTATCTTTCAGTAATAATTTAACCACCATGGACAGAACGTTGAAGACCTCCAGCGGAACCTCCAAGCAAACAGGCGCGAGCCTCAGTTAGCTAACGTTACTCACAGTTTGGTAAGTTGACGTCACACAGTTTGCAGCGAAACCCTCTGCTCGTCGTCTGTATATCGCTGTCTGAAGACAGAGTAGTCATCATTCTTAGCTAAAATGATGGAAAACCAAAATAATGCAGTCTCGGGTAGTTTAAGCGCAACTTTCCTGACTGCACCTCTCAAATCTCCCTCCAGCGTGAGGTCTTCGTTTAGTCCCTCCGCAAATTCTGTTCGGGTTGTACACGTTTCCTCACCAAGTTCCTATGACCCAAAAATGCGTTTCCAGGTAGGTGGGTTGTAATTATTACAATCAGTTAATCCGCGCCTGTAGACAGGGTCCATAAACATTTTAAAGCGCCAGAGGTTTTATTAAGCAATCCGAGATAACATATCAATACTACATTAACTATCTCAATACACGTATTTTTTGTGGAGAATCAATCTCAAAGATGTTGGTGCAGATGTATTTTTCATGGTTTCAATTTAAGCAGTAAGACTGATTCAAACTGACTTGGACAATATATTGCAGATATATCAAGTTGTCAGTGTCACAATATCAATACAGCACCAGACTATTTGAGAGTAATTCCACTGACATATTCCAAGCGTCACACGTTTAAACTGTGCCAATGCTACAGCCTGTAATGTCCTCAAGAGTGCTGGAAATGCGCAATGAGAAAAGTGTGAAGAAAATTCATTCATCATAACCGATTTACACTGCAAACTTTTACCACCCTACAATTTTTCTAATATTGTAGAGTCTTGATTATAGACATTATTTTATATAAAACCTTTCAAACCCTTGTAATTATGTCTCTAATGCAACATCAAAACCATTTATTAGTACATTCAAACCCATATCAAAAAGGTATAAATAAACACTACACATGAACACTGTAGTAAAAAAATTTAATACTTTTCCCCCACCAATAACATATTTGAAGAAACCAGGGAAAGATTACAACAAGAATTGTATGTAAAAAGCAGTGCTCAATTTTCTGTCAATAAAACTACACTCTACAATGCCCTCAAATCTAAAATATAGAAGTACAAAAACATTTGGGAAAACCGCAATTAAGATTTTGAATATTTACAAAAGGGGTTTATTTCTTTGCTGATCTCCCCCGTCGGGTTTTTGGCTGTGCTCCAGCTTCAGTATCTTCTGCTGTCACCTCAGCAACCTTAACTCCTCCTCTTCCTCTCTTAAAAGGTTGTGCCTTGACGATATCATCTGAGAGCTTCTTCTCTTCAGCGTTGTTAGCCTCCTTTGTTCCATCTTTGTTGCTAGCATCAGCCTGGCCTGTAATCTTTGACCTCCTGCCTCGAACGGCCTTCACCGGCGTAGCTTTTGGAATTTCACGGATTTCCAGGTCAGATTTAAACTTGACTGATCTTTTGGTTGCCTTTGAATCTTGGACATTAGCCTTCAAGCTTTCAGAGGGTGTTGCCTCACCACTGGTCTCCACAGCCTCTTTGTCTGCTTTGGACTTTCCTGCAGCCTGTCTTCGTCTTTTTGCTGGTACAACTGGTTCTGGAGCAGACTCTGATGCCTGTAATACAGGCTCTTCTGTATGTTCCTCCAAAGGAAGAGCTGCACCCCGACGCCCTCTCTTAACTGGAATGGTTTGTAAAACCTCATTTTTCACCCCTCTTGCCCTGCTGGGTTTAACGATTTGGGGAAAAGGCACAGAGATTTCTTCTTGTTTAGGATTTTCTGCAGTGATGGTTTCCTGAGGGATTTGTTCTCCTTTTCTACCCCGTTTTGGTTTCTCTGTAGCATCAGCATGGAGCACTTTGGACTTTACAGGGGTTTGAGTGACAGCATCTGGTTTTGCTTTTTGCCCCCCTCTCCTGGGTTTTGCAGCGACAGCACTCTGTTCAGCCACTGGTTCAGCAATAGGAGTTTGTTCAGTCACTGGAACAATCTCAGTTAACTCAAGATCATCTTTTAGTTTTCTTGTTCTCCGCGATTTCTTGGACGGCTCAGAGGTCTCCTGAGAAGTTATGCTGTCATTGTTAATCTGTTCTTCCTCTTTCTTTAGAGTGTTTCTTCCCCTTTTAGCCCTCACTGGAGGCTGAGCCGGATGCTTGGTCCCCACAGTAAGACTGGTGTCTTCTGCCACCTCAGTTGGCTCTTCATCATCAGATTTGTTTTTTCTTCCTCTCCTGGGTTTGCCAAAAGAAGGAATGGGTTGAGGAGGTTCAGCATTTGCATCCATTTCAGGTTTTTCTGGTTCAGTGGATGTTACTTTAGTTTTTCTCCCCCTGAGTGGCTTTGCAGTCACTTCCTTTGCTGAAGTTCTACTCTCTGATGTTTGGACAGTCACAGCTTCAGTGGAAATGACTGTTATCACTTGTGCTTCAACAGCTTGCTGATCAGCAGTGCTTTGCAACCTCACATTTTGGGTTATTTTACTTTGTTTAGCAGCAGGGGGCGCTGTTGCTTCCATTTTCTTTCCTCTTCTTCCCCTGATTGGAGCAAGAACAAAAGGCTTATCGGAGTTTTCCTCAGCTTTGAGTGCATCCTCAGATACTTTTGCTTCCATGGGTTTAGCCATTTTGCCTCGCACAGATTTCTTCTGAGTCAAACTAATTTCTGTAACTTTGGTATCTGCTTTCTCCTCTTCAGGTAGCTTCACAGTTTCAGGAACCTGGACGACATTTTCAACAGCATCGGATGAGGTAACACTCTTGCTTGCCAATGCCTCCGGCTGCACACTGCTATCTTTATTTGCATCCGCTTCTGAAAATAAGAACAAAAAAGAGAATAACAGTTATTTTGTTGTGAACTGTTTAATAATAGTCATGCTGAGAAAAGTTCTGAATTGGAAAACAACCTACTTTTAGGAAGATCCTGCTGTAGAGGTGCTGGTTTTCTTGCTCGTTTGGGCTTCAGCGCAGCTTTCTCTACAGGTGCTGCACTTCCATTTGCTTTGTTCTCTACATCAGCAGCTGGGTTCGGGTCAATCGCAGGTTTTGGGGTCATTTCCTCTTCAGCAGCAGAGTTCTGTTCCAGTTCTGTTGCCTCATCTAAAGTCCTTTTGACATTTCTTCCTCTTCTTGGATGAAGAGCAACTTTTGAAGGCTCTGGGAGTCTTTCTTCCACCGTTGTATCAATATCTCTGGCTTCAGTGCCTTCTGCATTGCAGCTTCTTGTCGTGTGTCTAACAGCAGGCGGTGCTGTGGCTTCAGGTTTCTTTGCCCTCCTTCCTCTAGCTGGTACAGACACGAAAGCGTCCTTAGAAGGTTCTGTCACCTCAACTTGTTTAGATTCGCCGGTTTTTGCCCTTCTACACCAAACAGATTTCTTCCCCAAGGGAGCGCTGGTGGATGTTCTAGCACTCTCTGCAACTCTGATAGAAGTCTCCACTTCAGGTTGCTGTTGTGGTACATTATTGTCTGCATCACTCTTATGGCAAGTTTCCATGGCAACTGATGACTGTAACAACGTGGAAGACAAAATAGAGATTCATTAGAAAACAAAGCAATAGGCCAAGTTCATTTTATAAATAGTTCATATTAAACATATTTAGCAGTTCACACCTCAGTTTTTTTAACACTTATTCATGCTTCAATTATTACCTCATCTGTCTGTTGCTCTGTCAGGTAAGTCACTGGCTCCTCCAGGAGCTCCTGAAGTCCCTCAAAGTCTTCCACTGGAGGATTTCCTCTCAGTCTTGGGGATCTCATCAGTCTTTTGATGCCAAAGTTGTCTTCTACGGGTCTACCTTTCTGTTTGGGAGTTCTCAGAAACCTCTTCACGCAGACCATATCTTCAACTAGAGCGTTTTTCTCATTGGGTTTCTTCAACATTCTCTCAACAGCGGTAACACCCAGCATCTGGGACTGGTGGATCGGCGTCTTGAGAAGCTCCTTAACACCATCCAAACTCATGTCACCGGTCTTTCTGGCTTTTGGAGTCTTCAAGAGTTTTCCTCGAAGGTCTTCAAGAGGTTCAGCTTTCTGTTTTGGAGTCTTAAAGATTCGTTTGACCCCAGTTAGGCACTCTTGTCGTTCGAGTTTCTGTTTAGGAGTTACCAGCAGTTTACCTCTGATGTCCTCTAAAGGTTCAGCTTTCTGTCTTGGGGTCTTCATAATCCTCTTCACTCCAGTAAAACACTCCTGTTGCTCAAGCTTTTGTTTTGGAGTTTTCATGAGTTTTCCTCTCAAATCTTCAACAGGCTCAGCCTTCTGTTTGGGTGTCTTCGTGATCCTCTTGACTCCAGTGAGACACACTGGTAATTCTGGTTTCTGTTTGGGAGTTTTAACAGAGCTCGCCTTTGAAACGGTGCCCTGCTGTTCAGACTCAGAAACCTCTAAGGCAAAACTCGATTCTTGATCTCCACCGAGAAGACGCTGGACTGCCTCACTGTTGTATGTTCGACTCTTTACTGAAGACGCTACAGTCAGTGGAGACACCATCATTTCATCTGCAAGGCAAGTTACATTTTTTTAATGCCTTCTGTCGTAAATAGGTCGCTTTGTCATAAAATCATTTCAGAGTTTAGTCCACTTCAATAGTTTCACCTAAAAACCTAATTTACCTGGCTCCTCTGGGGTGTTTAGAACCGACGGTTCCACCACAGAAGCCCTTGGTGGGGTCTTCTTGGCACTGCTGACATTGACCAAAGACCTTCGTCTCCTCTCGTTTATAGGAGTTTTGAACATTTCAGAAAGCCCTAAAATTCAAAGAAGGATTCAAGCAGCTACAAAACTGAAATCCTGTATCATAACCTGTATGTTGTGATAGAGAAAGCCACAGCTACCCGTCAAGTCTTCATCCATTTTCATATCCTTTTTGAACAATGCAGCATTCAGGACCACTTTTGGTGCAGCTCCAGTTGGAAGTGCAATGATTCTTTTGTGAGCTCTTCCCACAACAATGGTGGCAGGAGAATCTGCGTGCCCAGTGCTTGTGTGGCCCTTTAGTTTCCTGGCAGGTGTCTGACAGATTCAAAGAAAAAAAACAAAAAAACATAAACACATCAGGGGTTACGTGTTGTGAGAAAAAGAAAGCCCGTGTCAGGGTTTTAAGTTTTACAACATATCAGATAAACTGCAGAACTAACCTGTGGCTTAGACATGCCCTTCTTCAGGGGTTTCTGAGTGATCTTCTTCTCAGTTGGAGCAACAGCTGAAGCCTTGGTTTGTCCAAATTTTACAACATTTGCCCAGGAACTTGGAACTGGAGGGAAATTAATAAAACAATAAAACACAAGAGATAATAAACCACATATAGATAAAGAACAAATATACTTTGAGTAATTTAAAGTTCCTGTCACAGTAGCCACAAAGAAAAGTTACTTTGATAAACATTTATGCATAAACCATCAGTTCTAATCGAATAAACAACATGTAATTCAGCATTTACCGCACCTTTCATTGATGCCCGTGAAATGCCACTTCTCCTCTGAAGGACTTTTACTGCACTCCTGGTAACACCTTGAGTCCTTCGTGATGTACTCTTCATGCTCTTCCTCCTCAGTGGTATCTTTGGGGTAACAGTAAGTAAAGGTGGTTGTTGTACGACTTCTGCAGTTGGAGAGGGGGTCTGGATACGCGAAACAGAGAAGCGTCCTTGGACAGACAGGGTTTGGATTCCTGAATTCAAGGTTGTTTTAGCTGGTGTCAAGCTTGTCAGGGCCTTGGAAGAGGAAGCCCTGGACCTAGGAGACTTCTGGGCTGGAGTTGCAGCCTTGGGTGAAGTGGACCTGGATTTTGGAGACTTCTGGGCTGGAGTTGCAGCCTTGGGTGAAGTGGACCTGGATTTTGGAGACTCTGGGCTGGAGTTGCAGCCTTGGGTGAAGTGGACTGGATTTTGGAGACTTCTGGGCTGGAGTTGCAGCCTTGGTGAAGTGGACCTGGACTTTGGAGACTTCTGGGCTGGAGTTGCAGCCTTGGGTGAAGTGGACCTGGATTTTGGAGACTTCTGGGCTGGAGTTGCAGCCTTGGGTGAAGTGGACCTGGATTTTGGAGACTTCTGGGCTGGGTTTGCAGCCTTGGGTGAAGTGGACCTGGACTTTGGAGACTTCTGGGCTGGAGTTGCAGCCTTGGGTGAAGTGGATCTGGATTTGGAGACTTCTGGGCTGGAGTTGCACCCTTGGGTGAAGTGGACCTGGATTTTGGGACTTCTGGGCTGGAGTTGCAGCCTTGGGTGAAGTGGACCTGGATTTTGGAGACTTCTGGGCTGGAGTTGCAGCCTTGGGTGAAGTGGACCTGGATTTTGGAGACTTCTGGGCTGGAGTTGCAGCCTTGGGTGAAGTGGACCTGGATTTTGGAGACTTCTGGGCTGGAGTTGCAGCCTTGGGTGAAGTGGACCTGGATTTTGGAGACTTCTGGGCTGGAGTTGCAGCCTTGGGTGAAGTGGACCTGGATTTTGGAGACTTCTGGGCTGGAGTTGCAGCCTTGGGTGAAGTGGACCTGGATTTTGGAGACTTCTGGGCTGGAGTTGCAGCCTTGGGTGAAGTGGACCTGGATTTTGGAGACTTCTGAGCTGAAGCTGCATCCTTAGGAGACTTTCCCCGAGGAGATGTGGCTTTGGGTGAAGTAGATTTGGACTGTGGAGACTTCTTAGCTTGTGAAGGAGATCTGGATTTTGGCAATGACTTCCCAGGTGACGTCTTGGGAGAAGCACTCTTTTTGAACAGCTTCTTAGGGGATGGAGTCCTCTGCTCCTGATAAAAAGATATAAACATTCTTAATATAAATGTATGACGTAAAGCAACAGTTCCAACAAACCAAACCTTTTACTCACTTTTAGCAACCCAATGACAGAAGCTCTTCTAAGGAGAGACAGCTTGGCTTTAGACACAGACAAGCTTCTCCTTGGAGTGGCCCCTTTTCTCAGTGGAGAATCAGGAGGCAGGCATTTGTCAAATAACTCCGGGCTCAGATGTCCCCCAAAGGAAACGCGTTTTCTTTTCATGTTTGGTATAGGCAGGTCTGTCCCAAGCTCCTCACTCTTGCGTTTTTTGGACACTTTTACTAAGACAAAAAAAAAAAAAAAAAAACATTGCCATGAATTTAAACGCAAACAGAGGTACCAGACTAATAGTTTTATACGAACCAATGCACCAAACTACTAAAAGAAGAAATAAAACCTTTTTCAGCTGATCCTGAAGTTTTAGGAGACCTCTTTGGGGGACTTTCCATTTTTGGAGACAAAACAGCTTGTACTTCTTGCTCCGTGGACACAGCAGATTTAACTGGTGTGGATGGCTTGCTTCTCCTTCTGAGAGGTGACTTAGATGTTGAAGTTTTAATTTGCTCAAAAACATCTGCAGCGAAGTTCCCAGGAGTTAAACTTCTTCTCGGCAGCAAAGCAGCTCCAGACTTTGCGGCCTCTTCCACTCTGAATCCAGAAGTCTCGGCAGAAGGAACCTTGAAGGTCTCCCCCTGCTTCTTAACAGGCTCTGGGGTTTCATTGCCTTTGAGATCTGGATAGAGATTTGCTTCTTCCTTCTTGGGCGTGACGATGACATCTTTTTCTCCCTTCTTGACAACTGAACCAGGTCTCGGAGTGCAAAACTTCCAAGATGGTGTCTGAACCTGACTTGCAGAAGACTTGCGAGGGGTCTTGACATCCAGAGACTTTTTGATCATTTGATACAGATCACTGAACGGAGAGTGGTGCCCATCATCCTGGGACTCCATTTCCAAAGTTTTCTCCAAAGATTGCTGTATGTTGTCATAGTTTGCGCCATCTTTGAAATGAGGGCCTAAAAAACAACAGCAAAAAAACAAAACATTGACACAATTCAAAGTCAAATTATTTTCTTCTTACCGCATAAAAGTACCAAAAAACACTTCATGTTAAACATTAAAAATCAACACTAAACAGAAGAGGTTGTCTCAAATTTCATCTTTCTAACACCCTGACTTATCTCCCCAGGTGGTTTTTCAGCAGTTCACACATTGCGACATGTGACCCAAAAAAACCAACACATGGTAGCGTTAGGGACGTCTTTGAATTGCCATGCAATATGTCCCAAGCATCAAGCTGAATAGAGGGTAGGGCCAGTGACCCATTTGTCCTAATCGCCCCACTAGTGATTCTATCGGCCCCATCATTGTGATTATTCTAACTAAAACTTCTGTTAAATCTGACGAATCTGTTGATTCAAGCCAAGTTCAGAACAGAAGAAGCCTTTTGGCAAAAAAAAAATCTTCAAAAAAACAAGAAGTCAATTTGCCTTCTATTTAGGCCCTTGGGATTGCCATGTCCTGGATGACTGGGAATCTATACCAGCGTAATGATTTGTCTGCGACAATCCATCATTGTAACAATTCGGTTTAACATATCACACACGGTCACTATAGTACGACAATATACACATCATTATTATGAAACACCTTGAATAGACAAACCCTACAACGAAGTTCATATCTAAATAAATTCTTAAAAAGTAACGGTTAAATCTCAATAAAGAAATCATCTACAAAAAAAAACTATAATCTCATTATTAAAAGCATAAAAAAGTACTATAAAACTCATTAGCTTCGAAAACATATGCCCCCGTCTAATAAAGTTGGCAAGAACTGGCTGAAGTTTGCCTCCAGTTTAAACCCCCCCATTTAGGGCTCCACCGAGCCCAAGAAGCTGTGAAATATCCTTTTTATAAACTTATTGTGCATTTATTTCTGAGCTCTGAGTAAGTACTTTAAAAACACTGGGTGCTAAAATTTCTCAATGGAATGTGGCAAATCAAGATATTTAAATTCAAAAAGGACTTCCAAATGAAATAAAGTATGGACAGAATCATTTTAACATTAAATTCATTATAGCTTATTGAATACAAACTATGTCACAGCCCTGAATTACTTGTCAAAGTGCTTTTACATTCTATTTTTTGATTATCTGATATTCAACTACTACCAACTTATTGTGTGGCACAAACGTAAGATTTTCTGTGACCAACATCATACAACGTTACCTGTAGAAACTTCAGAGTTTCTCCTTTCTACTGCGTCAGCAACAACACTGTCGGCCACCCGCTGATCTCGAAGAACCTAAACACAAGATTTCTTTCCATTAAAATATTTCTAAATGAGACTTAAATAAGAGTTATTTAAAATGTTTAAATTACCAGGCAATGCTGATAGACTAAAGGGTTAAATCACCTTCAGGGTTTCAGAAGTCCTCTTCTTTGGTTTTGGTGTAGGCGCATACTCAAACCTGAAATATTATTAGAACATCACACAATCCCTCATCAGATTGATGAAAACTGCAGCATGAGGACATTAGGTTCTATATTTCAACGGGATATTGCATTAGAACACAATTTGTTTGCTTATAGCATTTTTCTAATGAATCCGTTTATTTCTGTGCAAGCTAAAAGTACACACATTCACATCTACTTTGGCTCACATTATAGCATTAATGTTGCTAAGTGGTCACTGCTACCTTGCTCAGTAAGTGTTAGATGGTAAGAAACACTGTCTAGGCTTATCAAATAAAAAAATTAAACTGACAAAAGAAGAAAATCAAGCCTTAAAAAGAGATCCAATAATTTTAGTTCAAGGCGAGATTTTTCCTTCATTGCTTACCTGAAAGAACGATCAACAATAGTTATCACATCACCATGCTTCAAGCGTTCAGACTGATGGAGAGCCTCTCCATTGACATGTATCGGATTGGCTGAGCTCAGATTGGTCAAAATTATCTAGAGGAGATAAAGAACAACCCCATCAACAAAGAGTGAATGCAGCTCAAAGCACAATGTATGTGTTAAATACATAACATCCGACTATTGGCATGATTACGTCAAGAGCATTCTTGAGCACGATATTTTTTGCTTCATTAGCAGTTACCTCTTTATTTTCATTCAAGTCGATTCTGCAGTGTTCCTTGGAGACGTGAGGAAGCTGAATACGAATGTCACATTCGGCCTTCCTGTAAGACCAAAGGGAAACATCAACAAAGTAGAACATTTTTGAGAGTAGGTCACGATGCTTACAGTAAAATGTCACGTTTTGTTTGTTTTTTTTTACTAAAAAGATTCTCTTTATTATACAAAGCTGATTGTATTTTTTTTTTTGCCATGTCAACAGGACCAGAAGATATGTCTTTTCCTCAAAACTGGGCTCCTACATTATTTTCCTCGTCAAAAATGCGTTGCAAGTTGCCTTTGAAGCTTAAGCTTAGAAGATACCTTAAGTTTGAAACCGGCAAAAACAAGAGACTGAAAGGGAGAAAAGGCTAGATGGATAAATGGACAAACAGATCGAGTTAATTGATAGCTGGATTTAGGATAAACAAATGTCTGTCCAGATAAACGGAAGATTACGACAACTATGAGTACTATTAAATAATATTGGTTCAGATGATGGGACAAACAGGTGGGTGGTAGAGCAAATGAATAGATGGTTCGATGACGGCCAAAAATAGATAGATCAGCGGCTGCTAGACGGTCAGATAAATGGAAGGATGCATGGCATGAGTAATAGTTTCAGAGATTGATATACAGAACAAAGACTTAAAATCTAAACATCCTTCCACACTTTTAATGTCAACACTTATAAGGGAACAACTGTTGCTGTTTACTAAATGCAAATGCTTCAACTAAAAGGTAAAACCATATAGAAGGTGAACTCTGATCTCACCTTCCAAACAAACATGACGCAGTCAGAGGAAACTCAGTCCCATCTTCTCCATTCCTCTTAATAACCACTATCTTACCATGCAAGGGCATTTTTCCAAAGTTACCTGAGAATATTACAGTAGAGAAAAGTTAATTGTTCAGAAATGAGAAGAAATGTCCAAGTTACTTTAAGCATAACTTAGCTATAGGAACATGGGTTTTGGACTGAGTTTTAAAGAAGCATGAAAGAAACCGAACGCTTACAAGGTAATTGAATAAAATGAGTGCCTCAGCATCAGTAACATTAAGACAATTTTACCGTAATTCCACGTTTTATTGTTGTAGAGCAGACCCGAATTAAAACACGGTAAAAACGAATGCCCATGTGTTATATTGCCACAAAAGTTATGTTTCATAGTCTACAACCAGTGGTGTCCAAACCTTCTTTTTTTATTTAGTTTTTTACTTTTAATTCAAAATATAAAACACTTATTTTCTTTTTACCTGTTCAGTAATACATTAAGAATGCAATATTTTATGAGACAAAATAGAAAAGAACTAATTATTGTAGGTTCAAAAAGGGTCTCAGACGTTTATCCTAATAATACAAAAAAGGTGTAAAGCTTCCTAGCTTTTTAGGTCAAATGTTTTGTATGTTGTTGGTCTAGAAAATGCTTTAGTCTATTCTAGCAACAAGTTTAATGAATGAGTACACCTAAGTCTTTTTTGAATAAAAATGTGGCACTCCATACTATATTAAAATAAAAGCAAAAAATATGGCTAATAAAAGAAACAAATACTTTGTGTTGTTCCAAAAATTGTTCAATTTAAGAAGAGATAATTTTGTCATTGAAAATCTTATTCTAAATAAATAAAAAATACAAAGAATGTTCATCTGCATCACCTTCATTTGCTGGAGTGCAAAATTTGAACCATTCTTGAACTGTGGTTGGGGGCCACAAAATTATTCCAAGGGCTAAAAATGGCACCTGGGGCCGCATTTTGGACACCTCCGGCATAAGCTAACGACAAGAGGCACACATACATATCTTTTCAGCAACTAATTATGCTAAAATACGAAATGTGTTCTTTTCGGGCACATGTAGATTTTATCGCTTAGATACAATGACACCTAGTTGACGTTAAACGTTAACGTGGTCTCCGAGTTTACACAGCATGGAAAAATATGACGATAAACAGCCATCACCGTTCAACTCTTACCTGAAGATCCGTTCAAAGATATGGCGTCTTCCGTCTAACCATAAACCTAAACCTGTTCGAGACTATAAAATCTTTTAATTTTAAAATGACATCGTATCAGACTAAAGGCTGAACTGATCACTCTACCTACCAAAAAGTCTTTAACGTAAACTTCAACCCAGCTGTAACTCGTCATCTGTCCTCTTCCGTTATGGTGCTGCGATATCCCTCCGCAAAACTACATGGGCGCAGAAATCTACAAAAATGTCTGCGTTAGCTAATTCGATTTTGTTTCTCATATGTATTCTTTTATGTTACTTTGATTTTACAGTGTGTTATTTTTCACTGTGAAAATCTAATTTTAACAATAGGTTCCTAAGATGGACTATTTTGTTTACAAATCTGGCGGAGCAATCTCATTACAGAGAAAGAATCGGAGTTTGAAAATATTTGAAATTCCGCGCGAAGGATTCTCATTGGCTTAACATCAGGAGGGCGGGACTACTTCTATTCTGCAGCCGAACTTTCTTGTAGTCAAATTGTGGAAGCACTTTATTGTTTTTCTTTTTTTGCATAAAAGAGCATAGCCTTTTTTACGCATATTTTTTAATGCTTTGTTGCATAACATGCTCCAGAGTTAATAATAGCTGAATCACATTTCCCGAGCTTCAGACTCTATTAACTACACTTAAAAATTTAAAATATTTATTTTTCATTCTAGTTACATTAGATTTTTGCAGCTCATTAGTGATCCCATGCAAAAGAAGGGGAAGACCTTCATCCAGTGAATTGGATTCACACCGACCAAATTGAAAAATGTAAAAATAAACAATTTAAAAATAATTATTGTAAACTAGACCTTGCGTTAATGACATCAGTGAATTTAATGTCCTAAGGTGTAATTTGAAATTCCTAACATTAGCAATTTCTTGCATAACAGTTAACATAGGAGACAACCTTTCGAACGCACACTTGTGCAAATTGGTTTTAAGACAGAAGCACATTCGCCACTTGCAGGTGTTGCGTAACAGGTGTTACGTCGGTTCGTGTTCCCCCATCAGAAACCGTTCCCCCTGCATCTCTGCACCGCCAAGACGGCAAGAAACGCGCATGCTTGTTTCGGGCTCGTAACTGGTGCGCTGTGCTAATACTAGCATGTTAGCCAACATGCTAGTGTTAGCATTTAAGCTACTATTAGCTTTTTAGCTAATGTTAGCATATACACTGCTGTTATAATACTCTCCTCTCTATCTGTATCTGTCCTCTGTATCTTTCTCTCCTCTCTGTCTAGTTGTCCCCTCTATCAATTTCTTACATTTCTACAACTGTACATGCACTGACTTCTGACTTTTTTAAGGCAATTTTTAGTTTGTTTTTGTGTTTCTTCAGCTTATTTGTTGGCATTTCTTTCTTGTTCTGAAATTTATGTCATTTGTAACATATCAACATATATTTTAGCACGGACTTCAGCTTCTTAGGTTATGTTTTTGGTTATGTCTGTTTTTTCAGCTCATCTATTGGGAGCCCTTTCCTGCTTTTTTAAAGGTTTCTTCAGTTTTTGCATTTCAACAACTATTTCAACAAGTAGTTGAGGCAACTTGAGCTTGTTAAGCTGTTTTTTAGCTGATAGTCTTTCAATTAAACTGATCATATGACAGATTTACTTGCTAATGTTTCTGCTAATTTATCAGATTTCAACTGATTTTCTACTTTCAACTTAAGTTTCTTTCTGCTAGCTCTCACTAGATGCATTGAGTGTTCCTGTTATGTGCTAATTCACTACATTTCAGCAGATTTTCTGCTGTCAATTTCAACTTGTTTCTGCCTGCTTTCAGCTAAAGAATTCAGCTTACAGCATTCACACTGCATTTTCACAGGAAAGGCTAATTTTTCTAGTTCTGTAACTGAGCCTTAACTAAGACTAAAAGTAGCTCATAGTGACATCACTCCAATAAAAATCTTAAAGGTTCTCAAATTCTAAGAATTTTCTTAGTGTTTTACCTCGGTAAGACAAAAGTTATTCACAAAGCACCTTAGGCCTTAACAGAGAGCTCCTGAAGTGAAAAAATACTAAGAGTAGTGATCGTCACACTTGGAGCCTAGTGTCTTAAGCACTCAAGATGACAGAACGATCGAGAGAAAGGAGAGATATTCTCTGAACAATGAACAGTGAATTAATAAACCCCCCTAAACAGTCGAGTAAATGAGCACAAATACTTCTATAACAATCATACAATTATTAATATAGAGATAAGATTAACTTTATCATCCACCTTGGAGGAAATTACCTTGTTTCAGCAGCAGGACTAGGCTCTAGTTAGTTAATAAATAATAGAAACAATAATAAATAACTAGGAATAAAAAGCGAAAAAAATTACAAACAACATAGTACAGAAGAATTTGAATTTTATTTACAGTAAAATGCTTACAAAAAGAAACTTTTAGAACAAATTGGAAACAGCTAGAACAAATTATATAAATAAATACACAATTTAGATACAGATACAGTACAATACATAAATATTACATAGAAGGAAGATGTAAATGAGGTGAATAAGTATTTGCTGTATTGTACTGCTGATGCGTGAAAGCAGAGGGATCTGCGCCTCGGCAATGCACTCAAAGTCTTCCTCTTTGTTCCCTCTTTCTGATCCCGGGACCCAATTTACATGTCAACACTCCTCTCCTCCTCTGTCCAATTTGGCTTTCTCCATCTTTTTTTCCCACTTTGTTTTGGTCGTTTTGCCAAATCAAATAGCTTTATACAAGAAGATAATCACAGTAAAATGCTGACAGGTGAGTGTCCACATTGATGTCAAATAGATGAAGTAGGAAAACAATCAGCATGGGGAGTAAACATAATAAGCAAATCAAAATATTGATGTAAAGCATGTAAATAAGGTATGTTCAAACATTTTGATGTTGTGTGACAATTGATTTAAGTTTGTTAAGTTTCACCATCATGATTTACACATTTCGTAATACAGTCTAAATTCTATGATCGGTTAATTTCTCTCCATTGATTACTAGGAGCGTGTTTGTTTTTTGCAACAACCAATCACAGCTCTTAAAAGAGAGTGTCACCCCTAGCAATGGGGTCAACCACACCTCCCCACTAAGATAGGGATTTCTGCTGTCTCTCAGTCGCTCTCAGCAGCTAGCTGAATCACTTAAACTAGGACCCCTTGGCTGGACTTTTTAGTCAAAGATATGAGGTCTCTGATATGACTGAGAATCTTTGTAAATAAGGGCAGATAAAACTGCACTGCAATATAAGACCATATAGGTTAATGCTCCCTCTAAACTAAGTTTTTTTATTATTTGTGGATGGGATGAACCGATGCCTAATCTTTCTCACCTGTGTACAGCACAGTAATTGAATATGTACTGTATAGTGTATGCAGTCAATAATGGGTTGGGCCTCCTTTTGCATGAATTACTGCAAGTGTGGAATGACATGGAGGCATTGCCACTCCATGCCGCAGAAGCAATCAGCCTATGGTTTTGCTGAGGTATAATGGAAGCCCAGGTTTATTTAATAGCTGCATTGTTGGGTTTGGTGTCTCTCATCTTCCTTTTGACAATATCCCATAGCTTCTCTGTGGGGTTTAGGTCAGGTTAGTTTGCTGGCCAATCCAGCAGTGATACCATTGTGATTAAAGGAGGTATTGGTAGTTTTGGCAGTGTGTAATCCTGCTGCAAAATTAAATGAGCATCTTTGTAAAGCCTGTTAGCAGAAGGAAGCATGAAGTGCCCTAACGTTTGCTGGGATACAACTGCAGTGACTTGAACTTGATAAAACACAGTGAACCAATACCAGAAGATGATATAGCTACCCAAATCATCACTGACTGTGGAAAGTTGGGACTGAACGCCAAGCAGCTTGAATGCTGTTCCTCTCCACTCGTCCTCCAGACTCTGGATCCTTAAATGTTCAAATGAAAAGCCAAATTTACATTCATCTTAAAATATGACTTTGGACCACTGAGCAAAAGTATAGTCCTTTTTCCCCCCCTTAGCCCAGGTAAGATGCTTCTGACACATTGTCTGGTTAAGGAGGTTTAACAGAAAGAATGTGACAATTGTTGCCCATGCCCTGGACATGTTTGTGTTGTGGCTCCTGAGGCACTGGTTCCAGCTAATGTCCACACCATGTTGATCTCCCCAAAACTCTTAAATGAGCTTTGCTTCACAATCTTATTCAGGCTGCAGTTATCCCTGTTGCTTGTGCACTGTTTTCTTTCACACTTTTTCCTTCCACTCAACTTTGCATTAATATGCCTGGATAAACCAATCTGAACAGGAGGGTGTCGGTGACCGTCTGCTGGACAACTGTAAAGCCAGCAGTCTCCCCCATGATTGTGCGGGCCATAACATAACATTTCTGTTTTCAAAATCATTTTTAAATTGGTTTTATATGTTTACATTTTCAGAGAAACAGAACTGGAATTTCAATAACCCATTATTTGTAAGTCATAAAAATTAACAGGAATACACTTATCTTAACCTTGAGAATTTTGTTTTTTTAATTAAATGACCAAAATTAACATTTACACAATAGTCTAATCAATTGAGATAAACACGCTTATGCAGAAAATAACAGATTTTGGGTTAATTTTATTTTTACTCACCTCTGGTATAAAATGGCTACAGAAGAAGACATTATTCTGAGAAAGTTTACCGAAAGAATGACAAAGACATTTAATTATTAAATGTTGATTTTATTTTTTATCATCTTTAGTTTTTGTTTTTTCAAAGTTCCTTGATAATCTTGACAAAACTGCAACGTATTTCAAACTTCTCAAGCCGACAATGTGTCTCTTGCTGTTCCAGATTATCTGAGTGTAGGTGGGGGTGGGAGGTTGTGCGCTGTTCTGGACAGAGGCCTGAAGGGATGAAAGCAGCAAAAAGTGTTTTTAATTTCCAAACAAAAAAAAAACAAAAAAACCCACAAATGATCCAGAGAGACTCCACACTGGCATTCAACACTGAGAGGTCCAGGGTCTAAGTTTCTCTGCAGGGGCCAGATTTTATCTAAAGTGGGTGACTGGATGAAATACTCAGAGGGCTCAGTAGCAGAAATGTGTACACATGTGCATTTGTGACTGGATGCTTTAAGGGTTGCATTACATAACATATACAAACAACAGGCCAAGCACACAAATGATTCCTTCCTGAGACATTGGTGCGTTACAGTAATGCTGAGCCAGATAACACGTGTTAATGGTGAAGGCGTTTTGGTGTAAAGTGAGTCACAGGGCGCTTGGCTGCTCTGGTGGCGTTACATATTTGTTCCTACAAGCTGCTTGGTGTGGGAGACCTTATATTTGGAACCTTCATTGACTGGTGCCAAAAAAGAAGACCACTACAATCAAGTCCCCATTCCGTCTGCTACAAACAGATTCATTCAGAGTACCGAGAATCACAAGTGTTTAATACAAAGTATATACACCCTCCCTCACATTAAAACTCTCTTTGAGGCTGACCTGTTGGAGCTCGGCTGCGTCTTCCTGGCTCCACATGGCATCTACTCATCATTTTTGTATTTTCTTTCTGCTACGAGACAAAAAAACAAAAACAAAAGCTGTGCTCTGACAGGAGTGTTTACTTTATTAACTATAGGCATGGGCCAGGTGCCAGTATCAATGTCTGCCAAGGTTTGAACAAAGTAGGGGGAGCGCACGTCAGGTGCAGCGCGGTGCGACGTTCCTCTGACATGCATCAGACAGCACCTTTATCACACTTTAAAGATGTCGAGACGGAACAGGTTACTGGAGTTCAGCCGTGATCAGTTTTATCAGAATAAAACTGGTTAAAAAGGATTAGCTGGCGAAGCACAAGACAAACCGTATGACACCAGTGTGGATTGTTTAACAGAAAATAACAGTGACGTATTTTTTGATGAGTGTGACCTTTTAGGGTTTCACAATGGCACAAATTTCCCGACATACTGTTTCTAAAGTTTGAATACCTTTTAATTATATACCAGAAAACGTTCGAAAGAGTTTTCTTCAATAGAGTAATGTAGCACTTCCCCTCCCCCCACATGTTCTGGTGCACTACTAGTCAGCTGGCTGAAAGATTTTTTCCCCTCAAAACAAGTGAGGTGAAGTTTGGAAATATTTTCAGTCACAAAAAACACCATCAGTCACGGATTTGGAAATGAAAGGAGTGCCAACTAAACTCTTATTGAAGTAACATGGAGTTGAAACTACAGATAAGCCTAAAAGTATTCATATCCCTGGCACTTTTGGTTGTAAAGTATTTTTTTAATTTTTCCAGCATGTTTCTTCTGCCTGGAAATAAAATAACATTTTGGAGTGGCCCAACCAGAGTCCTAAATTGAATCTGATACAGAGTCTGTGGAGGGAGCTAAAGATTAGAGTGACAGCAAGGAGGTCTTTGCATCTTCACAGACTTTGAGCTCATCACCAAAGATAAATCATCATAATACCTGTGGAAACATGAATAAAGCTACTCAGCTATTATAAGAAGGGCCTGACTATTGTGATACCAATACAACATTTTCCATTGATGATTAAGGGTATAAATTATTTTCAACATGCCATTTATTTTAGAATTTAAATGAACAGATTTTCTTTTTCAAAACTGAAACTGCTCCTTATTATCTGTTGAGAGATGTTCAATTCACACAAAGAAAGTGAATGAATGAAAGTAGTCAGGGGTATGAATAATGTTGGGTTTAACTGTACAGGTTGTATGCTGGCTGACTGAAATCAATCAACTACCTAAGGAGATACCAGATCAGATGATCTCAGTGTATTATATTGGTGTTGAAGATATAAGGGTCTGTTTAGTTATTTTGGTTACCTGAAGTACCACCGAATTTAGCAAGTGAATATTCTGAATTATTTGTAAAAATGTATGTATCAAAAACAAATTAACCAGTAAATGTTAGAGCACATGTAACTATTACACATGTAATATTGTTATGTAATTTTTTTCCTACAAAAACCGCAAAAACAATAGTTTTAAGTGGATATGTTAAAAAAAACATTTTTATTTCCTGACTTTTAACTCAGGCTAAGATGATCATCTTCAAATTATTTAGCATTTTTATTATTGTGTTACATCTTATTTTTTTGTTTTTACAATTCCTCTTCTGCATATGCAAAAATGTGCCCATAAAGACTATTAGCCTCAACCTAAAATAAATTCATTTCTGTTTAAATTTTTTGTGTAAATACTTTGGCATTGTGGCATTTATTTACTTATACTGTGAGAAATGCATACCGGCCCATGCCTAGGTTTCATACTGTACATCATAAAAAGACACAGCTCTAAAATTAAAGAGGCAGATGTTTAAATTGTGAGTTTAAGGTCACATTCTGAACAGCCAGTGTTCGATGCAGGGCTTGTCCAAAACCTTAGTAGGACACAAAACATGAAAGAACTTCCTTCAGTAAAATGTGCTCAAAAATGTATTTTCTTGAACCACAAAAACTAGAACAAAACACATAAGAGGAATGAAAAAAAAAAACAGATGAGGCCTAAAACTCTTCATAGTTTTAAAGAAATGAATACAGCTTATATACACAAACTCAAAGTCACTTAAAATACACCTTAATAATGACTCTTCATTAATTAGAATTTTTGAAAGGACCTGTGGCAATATCATACAACCAAGTTCATACAATCAGTTTTTTTCATTCTCTTGGAGGGAAACAGAACAAAACTAAAGAAGAGAAGATTAAAGGAAAAACAAATCCAACCTGGAATAGTAGGTGATATTCAATGTTTTCTGTGCACATTTTTGTGTTTGTGTATGACTAGAGAGAAATGTCAACATCCTTTTTTTTGTTATTAAGAATAATATACAAACGTGAAATTGAAACGTCTCTCATTATTCTTTGATAGGTATGAAAAAGATTCAAACACTGAAGGAGTACAACAAGTTTTAATCTCAGCGCGGTAAACTTGTCCTCGTTTCATCCAGCAGTTCTCTCCCGGACACGCCAATCACAATAGTTCCTTAATTCTTTTATATATATTTATATATCTTTTGTACAAAATCTGGTTGTTTTTGTTCGAAAATGAAAAACAAAGAGGTAAGACCCAAAGTCTTTTGAGGAGTGGGGTCTCCCGGTGAGCTCCAAAGTTGTAGTCTGCCTCAGAGAAACAACAACAAAGTGTCTGGTGTTTGTCAAGTCAGTCATCGTCCATATCCCCGTCCGTGTCTTCGTCCCATTGTGCTGCTCTCACTCATTCAAAACAGGCTGCTGCATCCGGACTCGTTTCCATCTGTCTTTTTGAGGAAGGTGGAGAGAGGAGAGGAGAGAGGAGGGAGGTGGAGGAGGAGGAGTCATCAGCTGTGTTTACGGTGCGGCATCTCTCAGGCATCCGGTCATCCTGGAGCGTTCCAGCTTCGCCACCACCCCCCTCCTGTCCGAACCTTGTACAGGAGATGTGGACTTGTGTCAGGGGGCATTGAAGAGAAGGAGGTGGCTCTCAGCAGTAAGGATCAAAGCCCACCTCCTTTGCCCCCTTGTGTTCAGAACCATATGGGGGGAGACAACATGAAGAGAAAAAGCAATAAAAATGAGAGGGCTGGTACTACGGCGACTGTGTGGCTGGACTGCTTTGGGCCGAGCTGGGGGACAAGCTGGGACTGCAGCTGCCTGGGGGGGCTCCGCTGGGCCTGCTGCCTGCAGCTCCACTCTCCAGTCCCTCTGAATTCTCAAGCATCTCCTGGATGAGAGGCGGCATGGATCCAGGGATCTCCATCTTCAGTGTGATGACACGCTCCGCTCCTGCAGACAGGAATGGTTGAACAAAAGAACATGAGCAACTAAAGTTTTGGTAATTTTGCCAATTTATTCATTCAGCCTCTTGTATGACAGTAGTCCCTTTTCCATTACCCCAGGCTTCTGAAAGTCCAGGGCGCTTTTCAATACAAATTTACCCAGGTAATTTCACTTTGCCAGAGCTTTATTTACATGCAGTCAGTTCATTAAGAATGACCCTACTTTGAAATGTTTTTTTCTGAGTTTTCGGGGCAGCGGATCTCCGCTTAGGTAAGATATGCTAATGTATGCGGACCGGACGACTGGACATGGACTTCCCCACTAACCGCTGCCTGATCTCGGCCCGGCACTCTGGGATTACCCAGCTACCTGTTATCTGTTTGTGGACTAGTGAATGTAAAGCATTTAGTAGGTATGTGGTGAATAACTGCAACTACCAGAATATACAATGTAATATTTTTACCAGAAATGTTTGACATTTTAAGTTATGAGGAATTAATTATGAACTATTTCACCACAGTTCTGCAGGAAAAATATTTTAATGCAGTGCTGATGATCAAACAGAGCAGATTAAATTTCCATTGTACATAGAAAATACACCTTCCCCTAAGATTGTCTTTTCATATAAACCTTACTTCCTGGAGTGTAAACTCCTAATCATTCTTCATAGTTTTATGTAGACGGCTCTGCAGAAGGAGAGACCACAGTTCCAGGTATGGATGCAGTATCCCTAAAGCTCTGTGATCCTCTTCACCCTCGTGTCCTGCCATGGTCTACTCCACTCTCTAAGTATCTTCTACTTTATATAAATATTTGTTTATTATTTGACATTCAATCCCTGTACGTCTGGACTGATTGTTTTTTTATTCTAATAAATACAAGACATTTTTCTGTTTGTCCTGTAGTTTTCTGTCATGAATTTACCTGATAATAATAAAAGAAAAATAAATATGTTAATCAGTGTTTTGTATTTATTGTTGTGGAAACAAAACATCTTTGGCCAGATGCAGGTTGGTAAAAAATTGCATGTAAAATAATGATTTAATCTTTTCCCACTTGTGGATCCAGTGCAACTTAAGGAATAATAGAAGGAATTATTCAACTGTATAACTCTAAAGCCGCTCATCATCTACAATCATTTATCAGTTGAAACAAAAACTAATTTATTAGCTAAGAATCTTTTAAAAGGAGTAAAAGAGTATTGCCATCTGCTGGACAATGGAAATAGAACATTCTAGAAAATTCCCTGGGATTCCTTTTACCCAGTTGATGAAATCCTGGGGCTTTAAATCCTGGGACATCCGTGCAAAAGCGGCTAATGAGGCATATCCTGGTTCTGATCAAGGCTTCTTTAATGATCTGTATAAGAAAATTTAATTCCAGATACCTGTTGTAGCCAACAGCTCCATGTGACGCACAGGGTGCCCTATTTCCCCCCCAAAGTGTGCACCTACTGAGTACCTGACTGGGACTCTGCATCAGCAAATAGCTGTTCGTAACTGATTTGAATCTGTATCCCAGTCAAATCCTAATTGTGACATCACTAATTACAATAAATAAAGCAAAGTAGTAGAAAATTAAACATTAAAGATAATCTGATGATCAATTGCTTCTATATGTGATGAACACTGACCTTTAGCACTGATGCTTCTTAGGTCAGTTATCTTCATCAGCATCTTGGGGAACATGTGAGGTTTGTGGGGCCTCCTCTTCCGAACATAAATCTTCAGTGCCTCCAGAAGGGGCTCTTGCAGGATGTCCACTTTGTCTGCTTCTTCTAAATCTTGCCGATCTATGAAAAAAAGAAAAATAGTCACAAAACCCTGTTTTTTGTGCTGTTTTCCTGTTCAATTTAGAGAAGGAAAAGCAACTTCAAAACTTGAAAATCGTTTTGCTGCCAGAAAATATTTGATTATTGATTTTAGTACTTTAACGTCTGATATAAGAAATTATAGTCAGAAAATTCTACTGTTTGGAAGTTGAACTATTTTACAAAAATCCCCATAAAGGATCACTCAGATTTTTCATAATTGGTACATTAAACATTTATGGTCATGTGTCTAATTGCATTTCCATTTTTACCAAAATGATACATTTTGTACGCCTTAAAAACTCATGGGATACATAAACAGCATTTTCCACTTCTAAAAACAATCTTTCCATTATTCTTGCATTATACACAGAATTTGACCTTAGGTGTATGCAGCCATCTTAGATTCTTGAATAAACCTGGCATTGCCATCTACTTAAATACTCCACTAGATGGCAGAATAGGATTTGATACAGCAAAGTACAAACTTTGTTAAAGATGTGGCCGTCTAAAAAATATGCACATAAAAATGAACATGTTCATAATAATGGGGTTAAGAGTATGATGGGGTTAAGAGATTTGTCATACCTCCACAAAGCAAGCAGATGGCGCTAAGAAGCCCTGTCTCTGCGTCATCCATCTCCAGAGGCAGGAGCTGGTTGGCGAAGGCAAACACCAGGTCAGTGAGGGGACCAAAGCCGGCGTTGTGCATCTGGGTACGATTTAGCGTGAGTCCATCTGAGAAGGTCATAGTGTCTTGCTCTGGTGTGTAACGTGTACAGATCCGCAGTATCTGTAAACCAAGGTTTTATGAAGATAGCCATTTAAAAAAAACAAATATCTGATATCACATAATGAATTGTGAAGAAAAGATGAACCACAATTTGTACCAGAATATCAAGGCAGGCAGCTTTGAGCAGAGTAATCTGGTCGGCAATGGTGAGTGTCGTAAAGCCCGGCAGCTGCTTCGCAAACTCCACCGTCTTTATGATGCACTTGGTGGAGAGTTCACTGAACTTGTCCCACAGGTCTATGTCCAAGGACACACGCCTTTCTGAGCTGTTAGTCTGTGAAGATCATTGACACGTCAGACTTTGTGACAGATGCAGGAGACAATTCCCTACACAACTTAAAAAAAAAAGCTAAAATAACACAAGGGACATTCAAGATGGCTGTTTTTTAAGCCACTGACCGTAGTGTATTTGCCCAGCTGGCAGAGAGAGGGGAAAGTTTCCTGGTGGGCCTTGCGAACCCTGTCAATCATCTGCTCTGTGTCAGGACTCAGCACATAGCTCTCTGTGCACTCCTGCTTCTTCTCATCCTTCTTCTTCTTGTTCCGGTCATTCCTCACCGCTGCACAGAGCAAAGAAAACACAAGCATTTGGTCACAATAGAACTACAAATTACAATGTATCTCATTGGGATTTTATTTGATAGACCAACACACAGTAGTGCATGCCTGTGATGTACAGGGAAAAAGGTACATTGGTTTTTAAAGGTTTTTACAAACAAATTCAGAAAAGCGTGGCATACATTTGTATTCAGCCCCCCATGCGTTAATACTTAATAGGACAACCTTTCAGTGCAGTTACAGCTGCAGGTTGCAAGCTGCAAGCACATCAAGAGACTGATTTTCCCCCCTCATTCTGCCAAAGAGCTCTGTGATCATCAATTTTCAAGACTTGCAACCAGTTTTCATCCAGATTCAGATCAGGTATTCATCAGTTTCCATGTCCCTGATTAAAAAAAGCATTCCCAAAGCATGATGTTGTCACCTCCGTGTTTCACTTTGGGAGGATTTGCAGTGTTAGTTTTCCAGCACACAGAGTTTGGATGTAGGCCAAATTGTTCAATATTGGTCACCTTCTTCCACATGTTTGTTGTATTAACTGCAGGGCTTGTGGCAAGCTTAGCCCACCTTTGGTAGGCAAATTAGGTGACTTCTAAAGACATTTGGTTGAGCTGGATTTTACATAGTGGTTTTAGAGTAAATGAAAAACAAATGCCATAGTTTTTAGAAATTACTTTGTAAATCATTTTGAAATCCATGTATCCTTTCCAATTTACCTTTGCAGTTATGTGCTATTTTGTGATGGCTTTTCTGATTAAGTCTTAATAAAATACAGTGAAGTGAAAAGTTGAAGGTGTAGCAGTATTTTTGCATGGCACTGTATTTATCTATTAAAACATGATTCATACTTTTGAAAACAAGTTTAAGTACCGTTCTTGCATAGTACACAGATTACGCATTTAAGTCTGTTCAGACATTGTTATGATCTTCTGACAGAAGCTAAAGAATGCAGAAATCCAAGACCTTAAAGAAATGATATTCTGTGCAGCAAGCAGCAAAAACAGCTCCCTTTGTTATCAGAGGCTGAAAGACAAATGTTGTGACACAGCTGCATCCAGGAATGGTTGCGGTAATGGTGTGAGGAGAGGGAATAAGGAAAAAAAAAGCTTGCCATAATCCACTGTTGTTTCCCTCTGGGCGATCTGGCTGAGAGCATGATCACCCCAAATGACAAAAACACAGGGCGGGTGTTTAGCATTGAAATCCCATTAAAAGCCCGATCCATATCTCCCGGCCTATCCACACTGGCTCTGATTAGGTTGTGTATGTGTGTGTGTGTGTGTGCGGATAGACTGGATGAGAAGGGGTGCTAGCTGATATAGTAGTGGGGGATGGCGCTATCCATAAGGCTGACAAATTGCCACAACTTTCATTAGGAGTAGCAGCTAATGTAATAACATAATATGACAAATATCCTGCGTCTAATAGTTTTAAAAGGGCTCGGCTGTAATGTCCATAACGGGGGAAAAAAAAGAGCTCCAGCCTTTTCTTTTCGTTGTCTCTCCCTGTCTTGATTATACAACATGTTCTCACTTTCCCTGTCATCCTCAGAGTTTGTTTTATTCTCCACAGAAAAACAGGGTAAATATTAAGGACATCCCAATCCAGTCATTTTTAAAAGATGCGTAATGGAGTCGCTGACAAAACTCAACGCCTAATATGTTTTTGGTGTTCAGTGTGGTTAGTTTTTAAAATTAAAAACATAAGCAAACATGGGCAAACATTTTATCAGAGGCTTGATACATTATTCTGCTGACCTAACGATTTCATCCTTGACAATGACGGTGATAGTGTACTAGCAGCTCCCCACTGTGCTTCGGCCTTCTTGGTTGCTGGGGAGAGAGAGCAGCTAAAACATTTAATTTTATGATGTTCACAATACAGTGCTAAGTGCATTAAGTTTTCCACACAAGAAAAATAGTCGTATTAAAACAGAGAGAAAACATGCTAGCATTAGGCTAGTTCAGAAAACTTTTTTTATACAGGAGTAAAATGTGAGTTCATTGAAAACTGTAGCTCTATGTGGTGAATTAGATAACAAATTTGTAAAGCTTTACGTATTTCAGGTAAGAAAATGTCAGAACATTATGGCAGATTTTTAACTGAGTTAAGTCCCTGTTGGAAAAACTTATTAAAGCTATTTCACAGAAATTCTAGTTAGGATAAAATCAGTTGTTGGCAAGATTTTCGAAAGCACAACAGGTAAGTGTGTTACATGGTACACAACTATAAGATTAATGCAGACCTGGTGAAATGCAGTGTTTTTTTTAACCGCACTTTAAATCTAGAGAGTCTTTACAATGATGTAAAAACAACGTTTTTGCTCCCTCACAGCCTTTTAGAGTAGCTGTAGAGGAAATGTTGACTGACTCTTTTTTGCAGAATTGGTTTAATTCAGACACCTCAGTTTTATGCCACATGTACCACAATGTACGCTTTCCAAAGAGTTTCACTTTTGTCTCATCATTCCAGAGAATATTATCCTAAAAAACCGTCATTAAGGGGAACGTCATTAAGTGCCTCAGCAAATGTAAAATATGCATTTGTGTCCTTTTTGATCAACAGCTTCTGGTGACCTTTTGGAATGATTTATTCATGAGCTCTTGAGTAATTTTGGTAGGCTGGCCAATCCTGGGAATGTTTACCACAGTTCCATGTTTTCTCAATTTGAGGATAATGGCTCTCATGGTGGTTCGCTGGAGTCCCCAGAGCCTTAGAAATGGCTTTGTAAACCCTTCAAGACCAAAAGATGTCAATGACTTTGTTTCTCATCTATTGTTGAATTTCTTTAGATCAGGGTACGATGCATTTCTTTTTGAGATCTTTCAGTCAGCTTCATGTTGGAATTATTTTGTTAACTTTCTTGTAGTATCATACGGAGACTACAATAAATGCCTATTCCTAAATCACTCGAATAATATCGGAGACAGAAGAAACCTGATCCGGAGATACCTCATAAACATTCTTTCACCTTAAATCATCCACCTGTATCAGTTATCTTATTTCTTCTAACAGTGAACCTGCATTGTTTCCCCTTCCCGACTCAAGATCAGAATTTCCTTGTCTCAAGCTGAACCTTGACCACAGAGGGTAAGCATGCTCGGGCTGTTGGGAAGTCGCTGTCTCTGATAGAGGGGGCCCTGGACTGGGGCCAAGGAGAGGAAAGCACAACTCTGTGATGCAGCTCATTCATCAGCCCACAGACAGGCCTCCCTGCCTGGGAGAACATTAAGGCAAGCAGGAAGGCGGGGGCTGGAAGTCTGATCCTGCATTATGTTACTGCTAAGCACTGCTTGCCACAACACGAGATGAAGACCCTGCTGTGATGATCATGTTAATGTGTTCCTAGGGCTTATTGACAGTTATGAGGAAGTTGCTCTTTTTCACATAAAAAGACAGAAATGCCTTTCATTGCCATTTATGCTGATGATATAATTATGCATTAGTAAAGGCCCAGTCTGTTTGTCAGCACTGAGTTTTGGAGGACATTTGTCTACATCTGTACTAAGCTGCTCTGCAGCTCTAGGCCTGCCCTACTTGTGGAGCTGATTGGGAATCAGTCTTGTGTTTGCCACAAGGGGGAGGAGGAGAGGGTCGCAGCATAGACCATGTCCAATTAATTCACAAATAAAAGTGGGGCATCCCCAGTGCCCAGACATTACCCGCTCTGACAAATTGGCAGCACAATCATATGCTGCACAACACAGTTTAATGAAGTCATTAAACAACTATTAGGGGCGACTGCCGATCTGTCATGGCGAATTGCCACATGCAATAACTTGGGGGGCGTTGAGGAGGCCTGGGCTTGGGCTTTGTGCAAATGAATGAAATACAGCCTTGAAACCCTATTGTATGTGAGTGTGTGTGTGTGTGGATGCAAATGCGTATTTTACAGTCTTTGTCTGTTTTTCTGCTTCAATAAATATATCTTTCCAAAATATATTAAGACAATATGAATGCTAATAGAGGAACATTCATTGCGTTTACATGATTTATAGGAACTAGAGTGTATCGTACAAAATACTCATGTGACATCAGTCCATCATTCATTCTCATGCTGGATTTCACCAGTCTGTGCACTCGTGGATATTTGTGTGTTTGTGCCTGTGTGCACAAAAAAAAACCAAACAGAGGTAGGCAGAGAAGGATAATTTGAGTGAGGAAAATCAAAGCGCTGGCAGCTCGTCCATCACACAGATTAAATTCAATGGAAAGATAAAAATGTCAATGTTTCTACCCCTGTTCCTGCAGCTTGTGGCACAGAGCCACTGTCGACAGAGATGAACCCCCCCTCAGCTTCTCATATTCCCCCTGCCCCTCCACTCTCAGTTCTCTGTTTCCACTTCGCTCACACTGGGTTCACTTCTCTTTCTCTCTTGCAGCTATCTCGCCTCCTCAGCTGATGCTATCCTCACTTTGTGCTGTTCTCTATCATTGCTTTATGTTATTTTACTTTTATTACTTTGTCTATTGTTGGGTAAAGCCTTCCTGGAGGAAAATCTGGGCGCCTGGGTGAAATTGGGAGTTTAACAAACAAGGGGAGGTGATATAACGGAGGGGTTTAAGCTGCTCTGAACTTAAACACAGCTAAGGGAATGTCCCACCAGAAGGGGGTCTATTGCATACACAGCCTAAAGTGTAGAAAGTTTATCAGAGGAAAAGGTAGAAATGTGCTATTAGACCCCACCCCACTATCCAGCACGTCATCACTATTACTGTCAAATGCCCAAACAAATATCATGGCGATGTATCATGCATCCCTAGATTAAAGAAATTACAGATTCACTGGGAAATTAGCGGATTTTCACCTCAACCAGCCCTGACCTGTGACCGACCAGTTGGAAACAAATATCTAATCTTTTTCTCATCACTGAATGCACTGACAACACCCTTTGATGTGGACAGAGGTATTGTGGGAAGAAAAATATTTACCTAGTTTCAATATTGGTGAAACATCTAAAAATTACATCATAATTAGCACTGAGATGTGATTTGCTATTCCAAAGGACATCATTTTCTACAACATGTATAGAGAAAGAGGGAGTAACACTTTCAACAGATAACAGGCAGGCTAAACATATAGGTTGATCACACAAAAGGATGCCACAGTTTTGCTGTTTTGACTGTTATGGAACATGTTGGACTCTATGAGGCAAAGGTCTCCATCCTTAAGGGCGTACAGCCAGAGAACGATGTTTTAGCGATGCTAATCACACTAATTGCTAATAAAGAATGCTAAATGAATTCAATTCAGTTGACTTATGTAGCACTAGCTTACAACAAGATTCCAAGTCAAGTAAATACATTTCAAATTAATCAAAGTTGACAAACAATGCAGTTCAATTTTAGCTAATAAACTCCGTAAGACTTGCCACCTATTTTGTCACTAGAATAAAGGCTAGAATAAAGTCAATGTCAGCCTTTCAGCTAATTAACCCCTTAAGACATGGTAGTCCTCTAGCTGTAAAACACTATTCTAGGTTGAGGACAAAAATAAATGAGCTGATAGTTCCTGAGCAATCTAGACATGGGAGGACAGCTTATCCCCTCTTTTCATGGGTAGATGCAAACTATATTGGGTCAACCTTCCTTTCAGGTCATAATTAGTACTCTTCCTTAACCACATGCTGTCAGCTTAATATTAAACAGGCAAGAGGGTTATAGGCATTTTCTCCAAAGCTCCTGTACGGCTCCCAATACCCCCTCCCCCGATTCTGTCTTGCTTGGCATTGCCACCTGGCAGAAGGCCTGGTGCTGTCGTCTGGAGCTGTCTGCCAGCAGACACAAGGTCACCAAGACGCCCTTCGCTGCTAGCTAGGAGTTCCTCTTCTGAATAGAGGAGAGCAGTTTTTTGAGTCGAGTTGTTTTTGATAATGCCTTCACATTCATTCTTTTTTGTGATGTCACCTTGTGCATGCATAATTGTGGCCTGAGCATGTTATTATGCCTAAGTGGGTGTTCTGATGAGTGTGAGCCTTCTTGTGCCGGTGTCAAGAGTCCCTGCTGGGCCCAGATGGTCTGGCTGTCCCTCAGCAGCAGCCCATTTGGGCCACTTTCACTGACCAAAGTCACTTTCTGTGACCACAGGATAAGCAATTTGCCCACGTTGCACAAAAAGATCACAGACTGCTTGCAGAATAAAAAAACTGTTTGGCAAACCAGTATGGAAACATTTAAATCCACTGTGAATTCCAAGCCAGGAGTCCATTCACAAAAATATTTTCTGCTGTAGCACTTGTTTACCACTAGATGGCTCTCCAACTCCACTCTATGCTATCGTTTGCATTCAGTGAGCAACTGTGCGTGAAGAAGGCTGTTGTGATACTTCTAACCATGATTAATGGCCCCATTCAAGGTAAGGAGCTCAGAGGATAACTTCTTTTACTGTAAGCCAAGGTACTGCTGCACGGGGAGCGCTCTCTGGAATTTCTATAGCAGAACGATGGGGTAAATAGTTTTGTGATACAGGATGCACAGACAGAGCAACAGAGGCTGTTTGCATATGTTTGAAAAGTTGAGGGTAGCAAGCAGTAAGAGACACTTTCTATCTGGATTTGCCTTTTACATTAACTTGGCATTTATCTGCAATTGCTACAACAACGGGCCTTGTATGCAAACAGGTGCACATTGCTGTGAGTGAGTCATGTGATCAGGTTCGGATAAACACCCTGCTGGCCTTTTAGCTCTTGGTGATCACACCTTCACCAATTACTATATCAAGTCTGGGCTGCTCGAGTATTGTGTGTGTTCACAAAGCTTCTCCCCATGGGGATGCAATGATGGGAGTAGACACCTGCTCTTTCACTCTCAGCAGGTGAGAACGTCTTCATCCCAGGGGCCTGCCAGCCTGGCGACATCTTCAACACACCAACATTAGTTTCAGGGTTTCTTCACTTCTTATGTCTTTCCCCCATGAATTTACTGCAGATAGTTTTACATTAGTAAGTCTTGACACATGGAACCTGAAAACACAGCAAGTCTAAGGATTGACGGATGGATGGATAGATGGGAGGGATGGATGGATCACAGAGAATTAAATGGATGAATGTGTGATGGATGGATGAATCTAAAATCAAAAGGATGGGTGAATAGATATAACATTTAGACAGTAAGACAGGAAAAAAAGTCATGAAAAAATAAATATTTTTTTCATGGCCATGAAAAATCCTTACAAAAGCTTTACAAGGTGCTATATAGTCACATGCTTTCCCAGACTGCATAGGAACCCTGTGAAACCCAATGAAATCAAAAGTAATCCATGCACCAATAGTATTATTGTGCAGCTTATCCGATTGGACTAAAAGACGCTAATCTCTAAATTAAGCATCAGCATTCACACCTGAATCACAGCCAAAGCTGATACGTGCCAGCAACAAACACTGCTTATGCAACACTGCGAATGGAGTCGATGGAGCATTTTCTGCAGCCCTAACATGCTTTAGGATTAAGCAGCAGTGATGAGATCTTGTGGTCAGGCCTGGCGGCAAAAGATTCTGCGTAAACAGCTAGTTTGTACTTACACTCTTTAGACATCCCAACTTCCAGGCACTTCTGTAACCGACAGTACTGGCAACGATTGCGGGTGACTTTGTTGATGATGCAGTTTTTCTCTCGGTGGCAAGTGTACACCATGTTCTTCTGGATGCTTCTCCGAAAGAATCCCTACAAGACAGAAACACAGAGGAAAGGAGTTGAAAACAGCAATCAGGGCAACTTACTTTTTAAATGCAGCTTCTAACTGTTCTATTTCCATTTTCTTTACAGTTTTATTACAGTGTTCTTACAACCCTCTCCAAGCATTTCTCTACAGTTGTAGTGAAACTTTCATCCTCATACCAACAAAACACCTAGCAACATGTAAAGCTGAACCTGTGACCTAAATGCAGATGGGCCATATACTTTAAAGATGCAGTTGAAAGAGACTGAACCATCAAGGAGCTAAGTCTATAAGAGGGTTAATCTGTGACATACGGTGCTTTCCAGTTATGTTTACGTCAGGGAATGGCTGCTCAACAGAACTAACAAGGCATCAGAATCAGTCAGAAAACCTGAGGGGGTTGTTCATTAACCCAATTCTTCACCTTATTTTGAAAAAATAATAAATAGATTAATAATCTTCTTCCACTTGTGGCTGCATCTTTTGGTCTGGCCACTAAGTAAGGTCTATTTTCCCAACATGAAAATATCCCAAGGTTTAAAAAAAGTAAACAAAATCTCTCATTAAGAGATGCCTGTGAGTTACTGGAGATTTTCTCTAGCTGTATGAAGCATAAGGTTATGTAGCACTGACCCTACCCCACCTGCTGCTGTGCACTGCCATGGAGCTGGCTGAAATGAGGCTGAAAATTCCCTGATTTGGAAATATTTGCAGTCATTGTGTTAAGCAGCTGAATGCAGGTTCTATCTCAGCAGACTACTGTAGTTTTAAACCGTCTGACATTAGCTTTTTTAACTCTCATTGTAACTCCATAAAGAGAAGAATGGTAAAAAGATGCATCATTCTACTAAACTCAGTGTTAAGTTTATAAATGTAAATCAAGCCAACAACAAACAAATATTATAGATAATGTTATCACAGCTGTAAGAATTTATGTTGTATAATTTTGGCAGCAGTATGAATGATTGTAGCTTGTCTGTTTAAAGTGAAAGAACTCAGATCTTTGTTTTTATTTTAAACACCACAATGCCTCAAAACCATATATTTAATAAATAATCAGTCAGAGACAGGCTCTAATCAGTGACTGACATGTCAAATATGTAAAAATGTGACATCCTCACCCCCTATTAATTAAATACATAAAACTAAAAATGTCCACATTTTTTTCATATCTGAACACAAGCAGGAGCACGTAATGCACTGCAGGCTGGACCTCAAAGTTTAGCGGAAATTTAGCATCGGCCATGAAAAGCCAGATCAGTGCATCTCTACGTGAAACCGTGAAATTCTAACTCAAGGTTAGTATTCTTTATCCCTCTGATCCGGGCATCCTTCAGAATGACGAGGCAAAGTTCAAAGCTGACAAGATGAAGTTCAAAATGCTAAAAAAAAAACCATCAAATACTTATTTCTGCAATAAATAAATTAACACATACGTTGAAAAGACAGGCATTTAAAATTCTGTTATGTTTAATACTATGTGATCTCTTGTGAGTCAAAACAATAAAAGAAAAAAGAATAATGCAAATCAGACAGCAATTGGTGCAAAGGAAGTGGAGGGCATTGATGAATTTAATGCAGGTCAGGAGAAGCCAGGGAGGGAGCCCCATCTGATGCTGCTGGATTAGTTGTGCTAGCTGACAGATGGTTGGTAGATATAAGCCCGCAATTTGTCCTCACCGAATCACCAGCCTCATCTCACATCTTCTGTCTACCACCGCAGAGTGGAAGTGAGCTGGGCCTCGGATCAGCTAAGAAAGAGGAAATATGCACGGTTTGCCGTGTTTCTCATCCGACTGAGCAAGACGGGGCCGTTAGAAAGCTCATCATGGCCATTATCTCGTATGCCTTAGAATATATGTTATTTCTGCATATCAAATATTTTCCACTCAAGAGTAAAATCTAGGTTTCTTTGAGTAAGTTAAAATACAGAAACTGTTTCCAATTCTCTGCAGAATCTCTTCAGGACTACAGATCATTGTGGAGTGAACAAACAACACAGTGAGAGACAACAAGGCTTGTAGTTTTCTTTTTATTTGTGGCTGCTGATGAGAAGGGATTAGTCTTAGTAGTGGTCTTTGTGTGTGTGCGCATCATCTCCTCTTTGATCTGATAGAGTCCTGACCCTGACCTGGATGTCACGAGGGGATTGACCTGCTCCCTCATGACAACATGAAGTGCAGGTGGCCCCTTAGAGCATCTCCTGATTGGGTGCTGCTGGCGGCTCTTGAGCCAACCGATTTTCCCCACCTTCCCTACCCCAGTCTCCTCCTCCTTTTTGCAGTCATTGCTTGATGCGGCCCTTGAGCCTCTCTTTGTATCAGTGCTTAATCCAACCGGCAACAAGAGCCCTCAGCGGGCCTTTCAGCCACCCTGCAGAGACCGCAGGAGATGAGAGCTGCAAGAAGTGCAGGAGTAGAGGTGAGGGCTGAGGGGAGGACTGGTGGGTAACAACACATTTGTGGTTACATTTGTCATGTGCTTCTCGTCACACTGCTGCCTACTTAGGGGTTAGGAACTGCACCTTGCATATGTGTGAGGACCTGCGTTATTAAGTGGGAAATGGAGGAATCCTGTTGTGCATTACTTTCACACCGTTCCCAGATTAAGAGAGCATACCAAGCCTCCTACTGCGACCATGCATGTGTAAATGTTTCTGAACCCTATGACAGTGACCCTATTACAGAGCAGCTGATGCAATAAACGTCAGATGTAAAAGCACTTGTTTTGGGTTTTTTACATTTAAAAGTCACAACAAACCGAAGACGTTCGGGTATAAGGTGGCTGTAGGGGAATTTTGCCATAGCGGGAAGAGATGCACTTCTCTGCCCTGCCGTGACCCCAAGATAAAAACATAAACATGAGGAGGTGGCAATACATATTTGATTCATATGTATTAATATCTAACGGCAAAAAAGTGCATTCCTGGTAAGTATATGCAGGCAGTACAACTTTAATAACAAATGAAAGAGCTGTCTCCCGAGCAGCAGAGCGCGACGTGCACCGCCCGTTTCCCCAGCTCGCTGCAGCCCCCAGGAAATGCCTTTGTAGTTTGGCATGCTGCAGCGAAGCTGATGCTGCTAACCCTCAACTTACCCCAGTCTCAAATGAGACACTATATACATTCTCCTGGCTGCCTGTAGTGTTGAATTTTTTAACATCCTATACCAAGACATCTCCTCTGAAGTCAGAGATACAGCGAAGGCATCCTGAATTTTTCAAATTAGCTCCGCGGATACTGAGTGGGCTCCTAGGTAGGAACTTACAGCTGAGATTGGATGATGTGCTGAGAATGTTTTTGCGTTGGCAATCAATCAAAATATCATGTCATTTCACCAGTCAGGTGACAAATAATAACTTCTCTGGTGTCTGTAGAGATTTCATGTCTGCCTGTTTCTGTTTATTATCTTTTAAACCAACAAGTAACAGGTCTTAGAAATGAATACCTATTAGAAAAAAAATCTACTTAGAGAAGCAATTCAAATATTTAGGATTAGAACTATAAACCATTACATTTGTTACTTCATTCGAACATTGCTAATAAGAAAATGCAGGCAACCATTTGCACAGTCCATGCAATCAGTCCATGCAATCAGTCCAATCTAATTGCTGGAAACCTCTGAGTGTGCTTCAAAAAAATACTTTTCAAATTGGTAACGAGAGGGAAAAAAGTTCTGCACGCAAAACAAAGATTTAAGTATTACGGATTACCCAGTTAGGATTATTTTGTCCCCAATAGCGATCAAAGTAATAAAGAAAACGCAGAGCCTCACTATGATACTTTGCTATACTTTGCTATGCCTGAAAACTCATGTTAGTATTACATCAGTCACTGATTAGATTCGAGATGCTTCAGTATCTGTTTTTCTGGACAGCGACACATTTTGTCGACGCATTGATTTACAATCTTCAATAACCCCAAAAACTGAATGACTAACCTGTCAGCTGCTTTCTGCACCAATAGATGTCTGTGCAGAGCAGGCCACATGACCCCAACAGGAAGTGAACATTATTCTAAATGTTGAACAACAAATTGTTAGGGAAGAAGCAGATTTGTCAGATTATTAAAATTATGTCATCGTTGTATAATATGGTTCCAAAGTGTTTCAATATGTTTGTTTTATGAAGTGCCATTTCAGCAACATAAAAGGCCAATTTTTAGTTCCTTTTTGGAATCGCTATGCGTTTTATTTTATGCAGTATATACTTGTGAGCCAAACACTTTAGTGTTAATAACAGCTCTGTAAGCCTTCTGTCCATCTGTAATAATAAACTCTTTATAAAGATTACTGTGGTATTAAGAGGTGGGACAGAGAAACTGGCTGGTGACTGAAGTTTCAGTTTCACCAGCCCTGACCCAGCGACCCACTGGTCAGAAACTCAAAAATAATTGTTTCTGCAAGTTTCAGTAATCAAAACATAAGACTTTTTGCGAGCCTTTTAAGACTTCTATGGATATATTTTTTAGGCCTATGAGAATCCTACAAAAGTTCATTAACTTAAAAGTTCAGGCAAGTTCAATTCAATCTTTATCCAATGAAGTTGGTGCTTTTCAGCTCTGGCAGGTGACTCCAGTGCTTTTACAGCAATGGGTTACCTGGCTTTCAGGCCTTCAAAGGCAGCATGAAGTAAGCTTCATAACTTTTTAATTCAGTTTTAGAAGGTCAAAATCTGAATGTTTCCACTAATCTCTGATCACTGCATCTCTTATTTGAATACATTCAAATTAGTGAAAAAAATCCCTCCTTCTCATCATATGAGAAGCAGGGATCCCCAGGCAAGAACTTGAATAAATGGCAAGAACTTCAGCTTACACACGTTTGCCGCTTTGCCGTGGAAGCAGCAAGATAAAGGGGTCTGTGAGTTTACCTCCAACATGAGAACATGTATGCATCTATCAACTGATAACAGAGCAGATGGGGATTATGCAGCCTTTTCAGCACCTGTGCAACAAGGCTGTATTGATAACAGGCAACCAGTTTGGACACGTCGGCAAAGCCGATATGAGGAGCACAAAGCTGAAATCCTGCACAGATGACATTTCACACACTGTGTGATAAGAGGAACATCTATTATAGGACATTTTGTTGTATAATGTATGAGTGTTAAAAGAAGCCACTGAAAGCTGCCCAAATCCTATTGATGTCTACACAACTAATCATGTGATAATGCTGGTTAGATTTAAGGAAAAAAAAACGATTCTAACTCATTTCTGAATGAGATTCTAGCATTAAACACTGAAAAATCTCAAAAAGATGTCAAAATCTTGCCCAAAATCCTTAAAGAGGTGTTTTTATCCCCTTCTTGTGCAAATCAAACAAAGGTTATAAGATTGCTGAAAATCTTGCTTGCTTGGCAGATTCAGAGGAAGGCCGAGGAAGTCTTACCTTGCAGCCTTCACAGGCGCTGACACCATAGTGGTACCCTGAGGACTTGTCCTGGCACACAAAGCAGGGCTTGTAGACACGGGGCGGCGGGGGAGGCGAGGGCGGGCTTGGAACTATCTCTTCTGAACTGGTGCTCTGGGTCTCTATTGCTGCGGAGAAGAGAGGGAAAAAGAGCAATAAGAGTGGGGTTAGCAAACAACATCAGGTGAGCGCCGACATACATTTGGCATTAATCAATACAAGCGGGATAAACACAATCTCACGAGTGCACAACCAGACTGATACACTTAACTATATCCAATACAAATCACCAAAAGACTAACTTTAGGCAAGAGCTAAACAGTAGCTTTAAAGCCAAAGAAAATTTGCTTATCAGGTGTTTTTGACTGGAAACTGTCTTTTATCAAAGCACTGATGAATCAAACCACTGCAGAAATTTTTTTTTAAACCTCATATTATGCATCTGTGCAAGGCTGCTGCAAGGCTGCTGCACTGGCAGGAAGGTTCAAAGTCTGGTTTTCTCTTCTGATACAAGACCTGGAGTTCTGCCTCCGTTTTAAAAATTCAGCATTTCTTTCAAGCACGTGCGCTTCAATTGACTGCAGGATCAATCGCAGGCTGCGCCAGACTCCTTGAAAACAAGCAAGGCATGTGTCTGTGCAGAATTCCTCCCAAACCGTGCTTCGTTTGGGATTTTTCCGGGACCAGCGTTGCACACTGCAAGTGCAACAGAAACCATCTTCATGGGTAAAGTTTACACCAACCAAGCAAACAACATGTGGTGCAGGGATTATGAAGGACAAAACCTGTCTTCATGTAATACGTCTTGGACTTTGACCTCAATAGCAAGTGGGTTACAAAACGCTGCTCTTAAATCAATTATAAAACGTGCATTCACACAGCAGACGTCAACCCTTGACCAAATAAGTCTATATTCCTGCTTCGGTGAATGTTGCTTGCTTCATTCATGGGGAAGAAAAGTTAAGGTCTGGACCGTTTAAACATTTTAAAATGGTGCAGAAAATGTCTCTTTCATTATCTCTCACACAGCTTCTTGACAAGATTTGTTTTTATGCAGCCTTTGAAATCCTAGCATGTCTATGCTGGCTTTCCCTCACGGTATAGTCATAGTATTGCCCCTTTTCCACCACTCCGGTGCGGTTTGGTATGGCTCTACTTTCCATCTAGGTTTATTCCATTAGTACTGGTTACGTGGAACTGTTACTATTTTTAATACCTGCTTGCTTGTGGTTCCAAGCGAGCCGACCTGTGCTGAAAACGTGACGTCACAAGACGGTCAGTCACTGATTAGGTAGAGAGGGTGCATCAATAATAACCGCGTACATATTATAATAATTCATTAATATCTTTAAGTTATTGTGCATATAACCACTATAGCAAGCTAGCATTAGGTAGCATTTGGTTACCCTTGCATATCCTCCAGCTCGTATCCTTCAGCTTTACCGCTCCATGACTTCCCTCTCTCTCCTGTTTTTACTTAGAGTGTCCATCTTGCCCCCCGCAGCCTTCTCTGGCTCTCTTCTTTGACTCTGAGTCGGACAACAGCCATAGACTGAGCAGGAGTCCAAGCTGTTGCTGTGTTTGTCACTACAAATCACATCGCCTTACTGTTTTGGACTGTGGGGCTCCCTTGCTCTGACGATCCAGCTCAAATTTAGATGGTACTCAACTGTAATGGAAAACCAACCAAACCGTGTAGAGTAAAACCAACCAGAGACGACCAAAGACCAGTAGGTATTAATTGAAAAGGGACACAAGATGCCTGTTCACAGTCTGCTCCTGTTATCTGAAACACATCTAGCAGGTCTGAGAGGGTTTCTGGTGTCAGTACAGTTAAGCCCAAAAACAGGAAATTCCATATTTTATTTCAACCAGTGACACCCAGTAAGGTCAAGCTTGGTAAATATGTGTAAAAAGGCTTGAAATAAACAGATTTATTTCATGCAGAGCCAAAGTCTATCACAATTTTGAATTTTGTGCACGCTAACAGGTTTTCCAAGGCCTTTGGAAGAGAAACAGGCCCACAGCATCACAGATCCTCGACTGTACTTAACACCGGGTATGTGCTGTTGGAAAAATGTGTCGTTTCTTTTGCCTCATATGATCAAAGCACATTGTCCCAGTTAATGTCCTTGTAGAGTTTAGCAAATTCTACATGCCTGTGATGCAGGAAAAAGTTTTCTTCTGTGATCACTTCCAAACAATTTGTTGGCTTGTGGATAGTGACTGACGATCGTTATGGAGACCTGGTGACCCCAAGATGCCACTTTTTGCTGCAGTTCTCCAACAGTAAGCTTTGGAGATTTTTATTTATTTACCCTTACCCACCTGCTCACTGAGCGTAGTGACAAGGTAAATATAGGTCCTCATCCAGCATGGTGGCCAGTGGCTAAACGAAACGAGCCTCAGTGTGACATCATGTTTAAACACCAGGGAAGCAGAAAGATCCAGACACTTTGCACCACTTTCTCAGGGTGTAGATAGCAGTTAAAGGGAGAAATCAAAGGTTTCTTCAGACAGAAGGTGGAGCGCGGTCAAACAAAAACGCTTAAATATAAGTTAAAGAGTCATCTGTTACACATAATAAAATATGCATAAATTTTCACTGGAAGTAGGAAAGACAACGATAAACGTTTGCAATAATTCCAGAAATAAGCAGAATAACAGAATTTTAAGTGGAAAGGACAAGACAAAAGGGCAGATTGTGGGCAGTGAGGGATGCTTTGCAGCCAGTTGCCGTTATGCTGGTGTTATAATGAGCCGTTCTCGCCCATGCCACTGGGCGATGCAGTCACTACGTTCATGTCAAGCAAATTAAGATTAAACAGGGTAGCCCTTACATAACGTAGCATATTTTCTCATCATCAGAAATCCATTCAGTTCTCTTCACTGCTCCGCCACACTTGATGCAGACTGATTACAGCGCAGTGGTTTTAGGTGCGTTTGGGCGGGCAGACCAAAGAAAACAAACAAACATGTCCCCAACATTCATACACACAAATTGCTTTAATGCTAAAATCTAAAAAAGGGTCCGCAGGCTTCAACAGGACCATTAAGGAAGTGATTTTTCCCTCTCTCTCTCTCTCTCTCTCTCGCACACACAAACACACGCGTGCGCGCACACACACATAAAATGTACACTCTCTTAATGAGAGCACCCATGGAAATCTAGGACACAAGGATAAGAGTCTGTGAGGGGGCCGACGACCTGTAATTAAATACAATGGCTGGCTTCTGGAGCCCTGTCAAGCTGAGGCATGGAGCAAAAACAATGGCAGGCCTGTGGACAGAAAGAGACAGTGCCATGGAGGCTCAGCAGAGAGGACAGGGCTACTTAGGCCATCAGCTGCCCTTGCCGGGCCAAACTCTAAACAGCACTAAGCATGGAACAAGCATGCCTATTGTGCACTTCGCAGTAGAAAAAATACACATTATGTCCACAGAAACTGAAATAAGTGACTCAGATTTGTCCGAGGAGCTTGTTTCGATATCCACGGTTTGGCACCATTTTGATTCAGAGGCAGCAAATTTCCCACAGCAACTAATAAATTACACGCAATAAAAAAACGTCACTCTTGAATCTTTAAGATTGGCTCATTGAGAGTAATGCTTTTATAGCTGTACAATGGAGTTGAGAACTCTATCATAGTTTGTTGGGAAAGTGAAACACAAACCATTAATCAAACACGAGACTGAATTAAAAGTGTGCAGGCTGGCATGTTGTCAAACCAGTCCCAGCAGTGGGAATAACCAACACAATAACATCAGGCGTAACAAGTAGGAACAGACTTGAAAGCACGAGACTGCACACTCAGCACACCCTGACTTTATCTAGATGCAGAATCACATTTATTAGACATATGTAAAAAAAGCCTTAATGTTAATTAATTATTCATTGCACTAGCATAATCCTGCACTTAATCCTGCAATTTAGAAGAATCGAACCTTTAATTTGAGTACAGTGTGGCTCCTCAAGTAATTCCTGCAAACTAAATTAACTGAAGTCATTTTTAATTTATACTTTGATGATAGTTTCCAGGGACTTTTACTAATCATCTATGAATTCTCTCGCATATAAGTTTGACGTGATTCAGAGGCTGCTTTCTTCAAAACGGGAAAGACAAAAGAACATTCTGGTCATTCTAGTAAGGCAGATGTGTGTGGATATTTGTTGGTCAGAAAATCTCAACAGGAAAACTGCCACTTACCTAAATTTACCAATACCTACGCTGAGAGCAATCATTCAAAAAAAAAAAAAACTGGAAGTGTGACGAACAAGGAGGGATGAGGACCCACGTTTACTGTGCACTAGTGGCCTTTATTTGTTGGTATCTAGACAGAAAGTAGGGCAGAGAGAGGAAGGGAAGATAAGCAGTAAATAGCCTGGGGCCGGGAATCGGACCAGGGACAACTGTGTTGATGACTGTAGCCTCCGCATGTGGTGCACCTGCTCTACCACTGAGCCACATGAAGCCCTGTTTTAAGGCTTTTTACGCACCTTTACTAGCAGAGACAATAAAATCCCACACTTGTTCTTAAACACTGTCAGTCAGCTGGCTAAAAAATGGCTTCTTCACTTTTACCTTGCTTACAGGGGAGACAAATCAAGTTATGATCCGGAAACGAAAGAAGCCCCATCCATCTGTCCTGTAACTGTTCGCAAGCTATGAGGGCCACTGCTGTTGAGCAGCAGACTGCAGAGTATACTGGAGCAGACAGCCTGGCTAAAAAATACAAAAGGCTGTGCAATAAGCAGTTCAAAATTATCACTAAATTAAGGAGGCGTTTTCTCTAAACCTGAAACCTGTAACAGCAGCAGTAGACGGGATTGTTTTTTTTTTTTTTGTTGTTTTAAAGAAAATAAAATACAAAACTTTTACATTTTTTGACTGGCTATTACTAACAGAAATAGTAATCCTTCACCTGCTCCTCTAGTGACTCCTTGATGTTATGTTCATCCGTATGCTGGAGAGCTACACCCACATGTCTCATCGTACTGAGCTGTTCTCACACTCAAGAGCCAAAGTATCAATGATTTAATTAAGTTCACGTTTGAGTGTTCTGTAGTGCTGCTCTTTAAACTCACGTTGCGAACATAAAGAGCAGCGAGTGCATTCAGGCTGAAGCCACGACGGCCTCCACAAGCAATTAGTGCAGTGCTAGAATTAAATAGACAAATAAACACGAGGCTGAAATGAAACCTGTTCAGATGATGAACTACTCAAAGCTGTAATCCTGACAGAAGACAGCCTGGCTAACATCAACACTTCAAAAGCAAAGAACCACACAGACACTCAAACCCACTGGCCATCATCAAGCCTCCAGACACTGGGTTGTCTCAGCCCAGCGCAACAGAGCATTTCTTGGGGTTCAGCTCTAGGTTAGTCCTCTGAGATTTGATTACCTTCATCCCCACTGGTTACTGGGCCTGGCTGTGAAGCATATTAATGAGATTTTACCATCATTAGAGGCAAGCTAACTACATTAGCAGGCTGGCAGGCTGGACTGTGGCAAAAAGAGCTGGAGAAAATGAAGACAGCAGAGACGAGGGGGGTGAGGGTCTTCCACTTTGCTGAATCCTTCTCAGTCATGGTCCATTGTTTTCCCTGGGTTCCATTAGGTTAACTGGATACACACACCATGTGTTAAGCACATGGGAGAAAGAATAGAGGTGCATTTGTCCTTCTATCCAAATCAGAGACAAGAGACAAACACTGCTGAAGAAAGGCCGTCTTTAAAGTGTTCCAAAAATAATGTAGTTGAATGTAAGGGCTGTGGGGATAGAGAACACCTTGCGAAACCCTAAAAAAATCACGGAGCTCTTACGAGAAACTACAGCTCCTCTGAACTTTTTTAAATGCCCCCCCCCCATTCTAACCACAAGCTTCAGTAAAGCTTGTGGTTAGAAAAAAGTAAGAGGTAACTGTGAATTGAGAGGGAAATGATACATGTTTTAAACATTTTTTCTAAGAAATACCAATCAGAACACTGTGGTATGTATTCGCATTTGAGCCCCTTTTACTCCGATACCCCTAAATGAAATATACAGCAACCATTGCCTCCAGAAGTTACCAAATTACTAAGAGTTCCCCTGTTTGTACTTCACTCTCAGTATAAATCCAGATGGTCTGTGAAGGCCTCAGAGTTTTCTTAAAGAACATTAGGGAACAAGCAGCATCATAAAGGTTGAGGTGAAGTTTAAACCAGGGTGAGCTTCTAAAACATGGTCCCCATCATTTAGCATCTCACAGAGATCTGTTCAATCCATCCTCTGAAAATGGCAAGAGTATGGCACATGGTCGTCTAGCTAAACTGAAAGGCCTGGCAAGGAGAACAGTAATCAGAGAAGCTGCAAAGGGGCCCATGGTAACTCTGGAGGAGCTGCAGAGATCCATAGCTCATGTGGGTGAATCTGTTGACAGGGCAACTGTTAGTGATGCACTCCACAAATCTGGCATTTTGTTTTCTGAGTAGCAGGAGGAAAGTAATTGTTGAAAAAAAGTTTTTAGAATTCCCATGTTGGTGGATTGAGGTCTCTTAAAATATGACCAAAACTGGACCATATACGTTATGCTTATATGTGGTAAAAAAAAGCACATTAACCTGAACAGACCATCTCAGCCGTAAGAAGGTGGTAGTGGCAGCAGGATGCTTTTGTTGAGCAGTGACCGAAAAACTGGTTTGAGTTGATGGGAAGATGGATGAAGCTAAGTGCAGGACAATTCTAAAAATAAAAACTGCTCAGTCAGGCCTACTTTGTGTTGATCTATCACATAAAATCCCAATAAAACATAATGACGTTTGGGGTTGTGACAAGACAAAAATGAGAAAAACGGTTCAAGGGGTGTGAATACTTTAGTATGGTACTGTAACTATCCTTTACTCCATGGAAAATATGAACCAACACAGAATGTGTGAAACACACAAGTATATTGAATGCTTTGTCAGCATTGTTGAATAACTAAAAGGGGAAATGGGACCATTTCCTTGCTTACAGGGAAATCCTGCCATTCTCCAACAAAAAGCCACGGTGAAAACCGGCCGGCATTTGTTCGCTACACAGCGTCCCAACACAAGCCGAAGCGAGGGCGGGTGCGAGCGAGCGAGCGATCCCACACAGACTGACAAGCTGTAAGAGAGACAACACCAGTGGGGTGTGTTTGTGTTCAAACACAGAGTGTGAACACTTATTAGGCGGGATAGAGAGAGAAGTCTGATGGCAGCACGTGCAGCTGTACGTGAAAATACACACAAACCGGAGGAAGGAGTGGGGGTTACCATAGGCCAGGGGAACAGACAGCGAGCCGAAACCAAATTAGGTATACTCTCATCTCTGACAGGCTTCATCTCCTCTTTAAGCCTACTTATGACTCTGACATCTTCCACCTCATCCTACTGTGAAACTTAAGGAAAGAAAACCATTTTATTATCTGAATCTTCAGTGATTCCTTGCCAAAAGCAATCCTTCAGGTTCGCAATGGACCTAGGCAAAGACAGGATGTGTGCATGCATAAAAAAACAGAGATGAACTAAGTACCGAAACAGTCAGTTGGCCAGTGTTCCCATTCATCTTTTCTTTGCTTAGATGTGACTGGTGATCAGCAGGTCAAAAACTGAATATTCTGCATATTTTTCTGTCCATTAAATGCATCAAAATAGAATAGTTTGGAAACGCATCAATATGTTTAGAGTTCAGTAAACTCTTAAGCAATATTCTTTTTGTGTAAAGGGGGAAAAAGTAAACAATTCATTTGCTGCTGGATTCAAAAACTAACTAACTAAAAACTGCAGCACAGGTTTTCTTTTATGGCCACTGTTTGTTATTTAATTGTTGAATTAAAAACAAAGTTTTCTAGCAAGAATTAGTATGGGTTACAGTCTTGTGGTCAAATTCAAATCAGCTTTTGTGAAGCTTTCACCTTCTGATACTGCTTTTTCTTCAATTCGTATTTCTCTTTCAGAACTATACAATAGGAAGCTAAAAGAACGGCATATATTTCTTTTCTGGTCTTCCTATAGTGAGAGGGAATTTAAGTATTTATATTAGAAGCAGAGGTGACATCACACTGTGTGTGTTGGGGAGAAGTTCCCTTTAAATGTAGTTTGAACACCTTCCTGATACTAAAAGCGCCAACTTTGGGTCTTCTTTACTCAGAAACAACTTTTAACACCTGGTACTGCTTAGGTGTGGTGCATTCTTTGACTGCAAAAAAGCCCGATTTTCTTCTACCAGTAGGGCTGATGAAACTAAACATCAGCAGATTTTGTTCACCAGCTGATTTCTTGATGCATCTGCATATCTAGTGCTTGGAAAGAAAATCTGAATCAGCAGAGCAGACTAATGTGAAACGCCGGAAATTGGTATCAGGAACCAATACTTTGGTGGTTTGAGTTGTTGGTACGACTAGAAAAGCGCAGTATCAAAATCCTACGACTAAAGTTCATAAACTGGATTTGAGCTGTCGTGCCATTACAAGACATATGAAAACTTCTCTTATATAAACTTCAATGCACTGAGAAGCTACATCCACGTGAAGAAAAAATGATGATCATTATGAAAAAAAAAAACTAAAATCAAGGTTTACCTAAATGTTTTCACAACTGTTATATCATGTTGCATCAGCACGCTGCTCATCATCATCTCATCCCTTAAGAGGCTCAGATAGTAGGATCGCTGTGTATTCCCATGCCTGATAGTGCTCCACCTGAGCTTCTTCATGTCGATCCTACAGTCAAACATTTCAGTCAATGGAGAAGGAGAGAGAGACTAAGTGTAACAGAAAGGATTCATGCACTGCTAACAGTCTGCCATTTAAGGCTCTCTGACTGTTGGACAAAGAATTTAAATCTGGCATTGATACATGGATCGTTTCAAACCGGGTAATAGTGAACATTTTCATATTATTGCCATGATGTTTCACTGAGGATATGAATCAAACGAAGGAGTTTATTTTGATTTCCTGCAATAAATGACAAAGTTTCCGATATTTAGTTTCCCGTGGCTCGACATTTACATGAACTGACAACGTGTTGCTTGGCAAACATTGTTGTTATTCAAATTGACAACAATGTGACAGCTCAGGCTACAATTGTGCAATCATGTTCGAAGGGTCCACTCACTGCTCTATCTAATTTTGATGGATGGTGCTCAAATTTGGTGCCAGATAACTACCCCATCTAGGGTGTTACAGCAAGAAAAACACATATGTGAGTGATAAATGAGGGCCTGAGCAGAGGCCAAAAGGAAAGGCGGTGCAGAACGAGGAGTCATGCCTGCCTGTTACGATGATCCCTCTTTAACACCAGGAAATGGTGGTGTTTGTCTTGCAGCAGAAGCAAGGAAAAAAAGATTGTATTTAACATAATTGATGACATCTTTATATGAGCGTGACACCGCATATTCTTTTGCTATATAAATGACATATACGTAATGTGAATTTTTTCTGTTAGGTACTAAGAAACAACCAAGGCAAATGAAGGTTCTAGTTGAAACATGCTCAGTGACAGCATCTCCATGTGCATGAACATCAGCATGTTCAGCAGGTTGGGTTTTAATCAGTGCAACAGTGTTCCCCAATCCTAAAGCTGGAGGCCCGGAACAATCTCCCTCAACGCCGCCAGGCCTCTGAAATAACACCACACCAGGTTTTGCTATCACTGGCTTGCTGGCAAGTGGAGACAGGGCAGAGAACATGTTTGGACATACTAGAGTCTGAGGGTATGAGGACGCCAGGGGGAGGGGTGGTGAGTGACTGAGCAGATGGCAAAGGTGACCAGACTTCGAGCAAAGACTTCATGTTAACTACAGCGACTGCTGCCACATGCCAGGGCTGTTGCAAATAATTAGGGGCCTCCTGACAAACCAGAGAACAGCTGCAACACAAATATATTTCATACTGTCCCAAGTATTGAACCTTTTCACATTTTGTCATATTACAACCAAAAACTTTAGATCAACACAAAGTAGTGTTGATCCTAACCCTAACCCTAGGGTTAAGGGAAGGGTTAGGTGAGTACAGGTGGGGTGGTTCTTCTGAAGGAAGAGCCAGTAAATGCACTCGCACTTTCTGTTGTAGGGGTAGGGTAGGGTTAGGGGTTAGGGGTTAGGAGTTAGGGACAGGGTGAGGGTGGAGATATTCCACTAATTGAAATCATCAACTGGTGGAATCACTCCACTAATCAGTGATTTAAATTAGTGGAGTGTTTTTACACTTGTGAGGTATAAGAAAAAAAGATATTTATTCATATATTTATATATTTATTCACAAATAAAATGAAATGTTAGTTTAGGTATAAGGCAGGTCTTCATGATGCTATTTGTCTATTAATGTTTTTTTAAGATGCCTCTGACACCTTCACAGAACAGAAGAGTTATACTCATATTAAAAAACAAACAAACTAACTATTTACAAAGTAGGTGACGTCTGTGGGCAACTGGTTATAGTGAATTTTCTTGTGGGGATTAAATATACAAGTATAGCATATCAAGTATAAAAATGAGTGCCACTCTTAAAACTTTGTATTTGTAAAAATAAATCCGAAAACAAATCATTTTCTGTCTACTTCCTAATTAAAACAGCAAACAGCAGTGCACATAACAGCTGAATGAAACACAGATATGTTTAAGTTTGTAAAGGGCTATAAAATGTGAAAATGTTAATTGAGTGTGAATACATTCAACATCCTGTATGCATTCTAATATTTGATGATTTATTTATGGGTAAAGAAAATCACAAGAATCAAGATAATATCATCTTGGTGAAGAATAGAACCAGAAGACCTCCACATCTACTCTCTCCCTGTAAGCCCAATTACGAGGATGTACCTCTAACGCAGCAGCTGTCAATGCCTGCTGAGTGACAATGGAGCTCTGCGAGCTGGCACATGTCCTCGGGTGACTGGAGAGATCTGGCATAAGTTGATTCTGTGGAACATAACGATAGGCAAAAGAGGGCAAAAGTCAGCCCTCGTTGGTCAAAGGATGCCAGGATGTGTGCAGAAAGCAGGGTGTGTTTAAGACGGCCTATAACACTCCATAAAACCATTACATGTGGTGGGAGACTGTGTGAATTCAAAGATCAGGCTGGAGTCCATAAATCCTTACAATGATTATAGAGGATTCACAATGTTTATCGGGGGTAATCAGTTGTTTACCATCGGGAGAGCATCCTAATCAGCACTTAGGAGATATACAGGCCAGAAAAGACCATATACAAGAGGTTCAGGGTTCACCACTAAGCTTCAGATGCGAGAAAAACATTTCAAAAGCAGAGATAAGGAAGAGGAAAGTGAACAATGTTTGCTTCTCTGCTAGAAAACGAGAAGCTGAGAAGGTGTAACCAGAGTGCAATCTCCCTTTGCCAACTTTCTTTAAGGTAAATAATACGCCCCTTCCTGGACAACCTCACAGCTGTGATATCTCTTGATGAATAACTTAACATCAAAGTTATGAGTAGAACATGAGCGTTCACACTAGTGATGCAAGCTATCGATCAATGAGTTGATCTAAAGTTGATTGATCTTATCAATCGACTAACTAAATTTTATACAATATGCTGAATTTAAAAAAAGTATGTGATTATTGTGCCAGTTGTATTAAACATTGAGTGAATAAACAAATAATTGTGGTTTTCTTAGACATCTTTATACAATATTTATAAAACATAACAAAACAGGAACCTATTAGGTTACTGAATAGAATGAAAGTCAAATGAGTGATGTATAACTATCATTTAAGGACAAGGTAAGAGGACATGACTGCTTGAAACATGAAACATGTTTTCATGAAACATGAAGCTGCACTTTTGGTGAGTTTTTGACCCTTTGCTTTATGACTGTGCGAAAGTGGGTGACAATTTATGCTGTTCTCTCAGGCCATAAACAAACTTTCACTCATGCATGCCAGGAGTCTGGAGAGGGCAAAAGCAGTTGCTTAATCTGGGACACCAAAACTGAATCTTATTAGGTCTTTTTCAGTGCAGAAATATTCTGAAAGGGGGCACCTAGGGAGAAAACAAACATCTGCATCATTTACTCCGGTCTGCCTGTGTCCATTTTTCACATTTAACCAAAACTATCCATAAGGACAGGCAAAGCGCAAACACATTTTTGAGTGTTTACAGCGACGGATCAAGTTTGAGAATGTTGAAGAACTGCAAGAGCCAAGTACAATTGTCTGCTTAACTGAATCATGCTTTTCACTTATTTACATCAACACTTTCAGACATCAACACTAGGGCTAGGTAGAAAAAATTGATTTAATCGTTTTTGGATAATATCGATATATATGGCATAAGATCAATTTTTCAATAGTCTTGTGCGTGACGTCAGGTTGACACTCAAGCACATGCATAAACAAAATGGCCAACGCAGGTAACGCTGTGCTCAGCAAGCCGTCTCAAATAAAGTCTGACGTCTTGCAAGTTTTGCCAAGGGGACGTTAGTTACTGTCGAAATACTACAAACAATCAGGAATTACTTGACAAGGTATCGCGCTATACTAACATTAACATGCGACAATGAGCCTTCCGCGGCAAAATATAAGAAACTGAAGGGCTCACCAACATTACCAGCCGATTCTATGCTGGTCAATAAGATAACGGAGCCAATTACAACTTTTTTTTGCAAAGATTTCTGCCTCTACTTGGTGGTGGAAAACGAAGGCTTCCAGTGGCTTGTTCATGTACTTGAACCACACTACGTCATGGTGCAACGTAAACATCTGACTGAAACTGTTGTCCCCATGATGTACACACGTGTGAAAGACGACATCTAAGCCAAAATGCAGTCAGTATAGAGAGTCGGCATAACATGTGACAGATGGACATCATTGTCAGCGCAGTCTTTGGTGACAGTGACTTCTCACAACATCGACAATGAGTAGAGCCTTATGTCTCATGTGCTACAGACCACCGAGGTTCACCCGAGCCACACCGCTACTAATAGCGGGATTTGTTGACAGGGGCCATATAGAAATGTGGTTCAAGATTAAACTGTTCAATTTACAAGTCTGCATTTTGTTCACACTGCAAATTTTCCATGCTAAAGAGAAAACAAAAAAAAGTACATTTGGATTTTGTAACAGAGGTGAGCCAGTTTCATTATTTAAGAGCGACTGAATAAAATTTAATCAAAATTTCTCGATTTAGAACCTTATAAATCGAAATCTCATGGAGAAATCGAAAACAATATTTTTCTTTTTCCTGCTCCCCTTTCCCTTGTGTACAGTAAGTAATGTAAAAGTATGTGTTTATGATTAATGATGACATTTGTTAATTCGAGTGAATAAACTGATTGATTGACGGATTTAGGAAATTGGCCACAATACCCTAATAAAAACCCTCATCTGCTATTCTGAAATGTGGTAAATGCTGTATCTTTTAGCGCATGTTAAACCTTTGGTACTGAGTATTTTGTACCAAAGGTGGAGCAAGATCTCAATGCACAACATCTTACGATATTAAAATATCACAGTCATTCCAGTCAAAGGGAAATCTGTCTTGTTGAACGTTATCCAATAAGTAGAACCTATTATTATGACCGCAGGCTATAAAGTGAGTGCTTTAAGCTTTACACCATGCATCTATTTTTGAGACTCAATATTTCTAGAGTTGCTTGGCTGAAAACAATTGGTTACATAAGCACTGAAAAAGGCACCGTCACTTAAACATTTTGTGAGGAGGCACTTTGGGGACCAGGTAGAAAAAGACAGAATAGATGACCAGTTTTAAGGCTAATCATGCTAAAGTTGACACCTACTCTGGAGTATGCCAAATTACCAGCTGTAAAGAGAACTGAGTAACGTACTGCTGCCCCAACATTAGCGACTGCTGCACACTGCTGGTCAGCTGACTGAAAAAAAGCTTGTGCACTTTTTCCTCGCTTACACGAAAAACAAATTTGGTTGTTTGGAAATAGTTCTGGCCACAGTAAATTGTCTGCTAAGGAGCTGAATGCAGACTGGCAAATAAAGTGGAGTGCCTGTCTAATAAACCAGGTAATATCAGCTTGTTAGACTTTCGTTACTATAAAAAAGCGGAATGCGTAAAGGTATGTTATTCTGAACAATAAGAACGCTGACTTGAAACCTACTACTAAATGTAGCTGTTTTTTTTTTTTCAATTTGTCACATTACTTCGGCAGCAGGAGAAAATTGTTTGTTTTCTGGTTCAAACTGAAGGAATTCAATAACACATACATTTGCTTTCAGTTTTTACCCGTGCATTTTAGAAAGTGAGTATTTTATACCTACGCCTAACTGCGACTAGCTAAATGTTAGCTGCTAACCCTGCTAAAGTTAGCATTTACTTCAAAACTCATTCTCGTGAAACCCTATATTCTGCATCGTCTTATCTTGGGACCGGGATGTATTGGTACTACTGTACAGACCCTTTTGGTTGCGTCTTCGGTTAAAAATGTCTCACTGTAAAAAAAACATCAGTGATCCACTGAGAAAAGGTTACCGACCAATCTGCTGAATTTTCCAGTCTTTGTGTAAGATAAAGGGGGCTGAGCAGTTTTGAAGGAACATTTTCTCAACAATAACCAGCTCCTTTTATTCACATGGAAGTAAATATCAACATAAACAGAAACTTATAATTCAGCCTTAAAGAGTTACAGGCCTCCAAATATTCATAAGAGAAAGTAATCATAAATAGGTGGGTGGTGCAGCAGAAATGACTGTTCTGAGCACAGTAAGTCATAGGAAAACATTATTTTTTCTAGATTTAAAGCAGATGATTTCAATTAGTGGAGTGATTGTGAACACATTTCTGGCCTCTGCATTTAAAAACAATTGCTGGGGAAGAAATCCTGGAAAATGCTACTCATACACAAGTTAGTCTGCCAGCCCTGAAATTACACCTATACACATTAACAAGAGCCTATTCATCTTTATTGGGCTAAGTGCCACACACAGTGCCTCTCAGCGTTTAAAGGCCAAAGGACCGTCATGAATGCTTACACTCCAGTGTTTGCTCTTCACTCAGTCTAACAAAGAGGTTATCTACCCATTGACACCCACTAATCCAATCTGACTGGCAGTATTCAAGGTTCTCTCTACTTAAGCGCATATTCAACAGTTGAGGAAGCTGGATCATAAATATGGAGGGGGCAAAGGGCTATTTGCATCAGAGGACTGAAGTGGATTTAGAAGGGGGCAGGATGAGGTGGATATTAAGAGAAAAAATAGAAGACAAGGGAATGAGAGCAAAGAGGGAAAGAAGAGGTTCATGAAGACCAAGGGAGAAGAAAAAAAGAGGCTTTGTCATGTTAAACCACTACTCCTAATGCATGTTCTCAGTCTTCTCATCCTCCAATCTTCCCCTCCCTCTTTGGATAACACAATAGTCAATCGTGGGGGAATAGATTATGAGGGTTTGATAACCTCAGCTTCAAAGCAGGAGCGTGACAGTGGAAGTGGGGTTGAGGTCGCGAGTGCAGTCGGTGCGTGACTCAGGCTGGATGAGAAAGTGTGCTCAACGAAACAAACAAATTACCTCCTCTTTGGACTGTTTCTCTTAAAGATCTAAAAATTCTGGGACCCTTTATTTGCTTGTCAACATGAGTTAGAGATATTAGTTAAGACTGCTTTTAATCTTCCACTGCCCTAAAGCCTCGGCTGATAAATGTGCATTCCAGTATCGCACATGAATGAAAAATGAAAAACAACACCCTTCATAAATTAGCCCAAAGTGCCCATGTCATTTTTTGGAGTTTAAAGACTATGCTTGTAGACACAGGAGGTATATGCATGTAGGCATGACGTAGAAGATACAGCAGGTGTGCTATCATCTTGTCAATATTCCGTTTAAGAGCTCATTGATGCAGGTAAGAACAGGGCCTAAAATGTGGTGGTGGTGGGGGGGGGGGGAACCTGGAGGACAGCTGGCAAATAAAAAAATAGGAAGATACAAATGCATAAATAATAAGAAAAAAAAAAAGCAGATTGTACTGACCTACTTTGATGCAGAATTTATTGAATTATTATTAAGACCCAAAACTTATTTCTAGACAAGGTCAAAGAAACGACACTTAAAGCCTACCATTATTTTTTCATGACCCGAGCCACTATTTTTCTAAATAGCACAATGAGCACTGTAATTTTTAGCTTAAACTTCAAATTTTGTATTCACGATTCATGCCTCAACAAATAAAGTGCCTTTCTTTAAACACACCAATAAATGAAATGCTTAAACAGAACTTAACTGTCACACAAAACAAGTGATAAAAGTTTAGAGAGAGAGTTATAAAGCATAGCAGCCTAGTGCACTAAATGGCTAAAGGTCATAACATAACATTTGTTTATGTTTTTTAATTTCTTTTTATTTTCTCTAAATTTTGGTTCTGCTTTTTTATTTTCTGGATTTAATATTTTACAATGTAGACACATCTTTAACCTAAACAACTGTCTAATATGGTTTATGTGTAACATTTCACAGCTCAATAAAGAAATGACCCAAATTTAATGTTTTTGTAAAGCTCTTAAAAATGTACCTGTAAATACAAAAGGCAGCACGTCTGTGTCACATGTGAAGTGAAGAAAGAATCATTTTGGTAAAATAAAAAATTCTATATGAACTCAACATTTAGACTGTATTTTAATAGTATTAAATGGCCCGTCCAATGTTTTTGTCCCCAGAGAGTTTCTGGAGAGCTTCTTCTGCTCCAACACTGGGTTAACTGGGTTTAAAGAGCTTTAAAGAGCTTTGTCCTTTACTTTCAATAGGACAAACTGACTCTGTGCTTACTGTTACAAAAAGTCTTAAGCAACTGCACATCTCGCTCTGCTGAGGATCTTTGCATTGGGCCAGGGTGGGTGAGGCGCTCGGCTGTTGCTAACGTTCTAGCTCTCTGTTTTGATCTGATAATTTGGTTCATAAAATTTTCTCTTTGTTGTTCTGGTTGAGTTCTTCTCCTATTTCATAAACTAAGCGCTGCACTGTGAAGGTTGCAGGTATTAACGTCCAGAGTGCTCATGTTTCTCCCACACTCAGCTGAGCCTCAAGGCAGGCAGATTAACTTGCTGTTCAGCATCGATGTGGATTCATATCGGTTTGAGAGTTGGAGTCTGAGAGTTGAGAAATGGAGTCAGACTCAACCTGAATGAGCGAAATGTATATCAATGTATATCTGGTAGCCTGTGCTGTCCTTATGCACCCTAAGATGAGCAAAGACATGCTTTTTATTAAGATGTCTGATGTGAGGAGTCTGGGGGCTCCTTTGTGGAGGATGCAGGCAGAGTGAGGGGCGAGTAGGTGGGTGGAAAGAAGCAGAATCATTTGTCTTTAGTGTCAGGGCTAACAAAATAAATACAGGAATAAAACTGGAGGGGAATAGGGACATTCATTTTGTTTTGTGCTCAGGACAAATTTTCTGATGATAGCAGGCAGAGTCATCGGGGAGAGTGCAATGGGATGGTCAGGATTTAATGAAGGACATGTTTGACTTCCTCAGGTATGGGCTCTGCTTTAACACTGTGTGAGTGTGTGTGTGTGCTGGCTGTGCCTCTGCAGACACTAATTTCCTGCATAGATCCCTGACCTTTCACTGTTGCCTGGGGGGAGCCATTTGATCATGACACACACACACACACACTCAAAACACACACTGCTTCCTGTCATATAGCTGTCTACCAGTCTCTGAACAGGTCTTAGTGAGACAGCAATGATCTAAAGCTTAGAAAAATAAGAGTAAAACCAGTTGGTTTTTGGTGTTATTGTATCCAAAAACTCCCCAGGATAGCATTCATTTGCAGTGCATGTGCAAAGGCAATACCATAATTGTAAAAAAAGGATTTTACAGATTAAATACATTGTAATTCTTTCAAATTTCTTTGGACACAGAAGTCGTCTCATGGTATGGAAGACTAGTTTGAATTTTGCTAGGGTCTTTTCTAGCGGAGTTTGGATTTTTCTTTCTGTGCATGGGTGGGTCATCTGTTCCTACACTCCAAAAGCATGCATGCTAACTAGTGGTGAGTACATGCAGTGTGCTTGTTGTCTTGTTTTTCTCAGTTTGGGGAATCGGAGGCTGCAAACTGCTCCCCCCGTTTATTAATACTTAATAAAGGTTTCAATTAGCTGAATTGATTTTTTGTTTTAAATTGGTTCATTGTTTTTTCAATTAAATTGCTTCCAGAGGCATTGTTAAATTACTTCACATGGTCCTGAAATAGTTATGTGAAGTGAACGCATTGGCTACTAAAGACTAGATGCAGGATTCTTATTTAAACAAATATATGGTGCACTGCCAAAGTATTTTTCACATGGTCGATCATAAACTTTGATGTATGTATTGCCTTCATATGTTATAGACCGACACGAAGTAGCGCAAAGTGGGTGTAAATGATAATGGTTTACAAAAACGAATCTGAAACATGTGGTGTGGATTTGTATTCAACCCTCTCTAAGCTGTAGAACCACCTTTTGCTGCAAATACAGCTTACAGTGTGGTGGGGTACATCACTACTAACTGTGCACATCCAGGAATTTTATTTTTCCCCACAAATCTCAATTAATTTAACGTCTGCACTTTGACTGTGCATTCCTAACAAATAGAAATGCTTGGATTTAATCTATCTCATTGTAGCTCAGACTGTATAGTGTCGTTACCCAGCTGGAGGGGAAACGCCTGCCCCTGTCTAAAGTCTCTTGCAGCCTCTAACAGGTTTTTTCTTCTGCCCCTTTTCCACTGGCTTGATTCAGCCCAGCTCCACTCCACTCCACTCCACCTGCTTTGAGTGTTTCCAGTACTGTTTTTTTCCTGCACCGGTACCTACTTTTTCAGTACTTCTTTTAGTGTTAAAAAACATCCTAAATCAGCTGATCACATAAAATCAGGTGTTCAGACGCACAAACATTTCCACCAAAACACACAAACCGATACAACCATGAAACAACGTGTTAGAATACCTCAGTTAATGTATATAGCCCAGTAACTGAACTAAATGATCTAATGTTAACAACTGCTAATATATGCACATGTATATATAAATATATGTGTGTATTTATGAATATAGTGAGATCTAGTCCGTCTATAGTGAATTATTTTGAAAATCCGGATGATGTGCTCTGTTTCCTGTTGGTTCAGTATGATTCATGCATATTGACTCTGGCCGTGCTCCGACATCCGGCAAAACAGACTCTGGTGGAATTAGATGGCTGCCCGCAGGCCGCAGCACTTAAGCTCTGCCCTCTGAAAGAAGCTGGCTTTGTTCTGACTCTGCTGCGTCTCTCTCTGATACTGACTGAAATATATCTAAAGAAATATCAGATTCTTCGCTGCTGTCTGTGTTGTCAGCCATTGTAGCAGCAGTCAGTTTACGTGCGATAGTTCCCTTTTTATGTCATAAAAAAAGCGCAACAAAATCGCAAAGGACCAGTCTGGAAGTGCATTTTTAGTGAAATTTCTGACCATATATCTCAACATCTGTTCATTTCAGAGGCATGAATTTACTTTTAAAATATTTTATTAATGTTTTCTTTCCATAAATATAATTGGATTTATCATAAAAACTCAATGTCACAGGCACTTTAAAGTCCTTGTCCTCATTACTGCCATGGCTGAGAAAAGAACTTCCTTATAAAGCCAAAAATAGTAACTTTTCCAGGCAAATGTTGAGCATTACCAGTCCAGAAAGTGGTGTCTCTCCTCTCAGATTCTCCTGCCACACCCCCCCCTCATATTAAAACCCCTGTCCCTTATTTTATAAGGTCTGGCTGGGCCGTATCCCAGATAATTATGCCAGTGGATCATATTATGCATGGAACAAAAAACACATATAAGACATTCTTGCACATACAATAATACAAACATTAATGGTATTTCTTTTATTTATGGTTTTTATTTTAGTCAGTCAGGCAGTCAGTCATTTTCTATGCCGCTTATTCCATAGTGGGTCGCGGGGTTTTTATTTTATATTTATTTTATTATTATTTTCAAATAGTTTCACGCAATCTACTTTAATGTGACAGTAACGTTAATAGCAGCAGAGCGCACTACAGTGACAGCTGGAGGCAGAGCTTCAAGCCATAGCCCCAGCCGTCAGTGGGTCAGTGGAAACACCACAGTATACCGTACCAACCGGTGAGAGAGTAGAACCGCGTGGGCTAAACTGAGCCAGTGGAAAAGGGGCATTCCAGGACTGACCTGTATTTAGCTCCATCCACCTTCCTTTTAATAGAAACCAGCTTCACTGTCCATACCATAGATAATAATTCCCACAGCATGATGCTTCTGCTGTCATTTCTGTGGGAAGGGGTCTGTATGACTTCAGTCTGACTTCCACATGTTTGCTATGTCCCCTACATTTCCTGTACAAAGTTTGACAAAGTAAAACAAAGTTAATTTTAAACATTTACAAGCCATTTTAAGTGTGACAAAAACTCAGCAGTATTAAAATGGGCATGACTCTCAAAAAGAGAGAGTAGGAGTCACCAGAGCTAGGTGTTCAGGTGAGCTCGGTGCAAATTGCTTCCACCTCTCTCCTGCCCTCTTTTCACTCTGGGGTCCATTTAACCCCAGGGCAGCTGGCCTTGTTCACTAGCTGCTGGCTCTCTTCGGCTAGTGTCCTGGGCCTAATTATGATCCAGTGGGTCTGGTTTTTTGCAACCTAGTTCCACAGCAACAGGAATGCACAGCGCTCGCAGTTAGCTCTGTCCGTTAAGCTGAGAGTCAATAATTCAACCCTTTTCCATGTATAATTCAAGTGTCAAGCTGGCACACAGAAGTGTGCAAAGAGTTCATTGCCTTGAGTTCAAAGTTGTATTAAATATTGCAAACTTGTTGGAATCTTTACACTGTAATGTGCAGTCTGGAGGACAAGATTTAGAAAAGACAACAATGAACTTAGCTAATAAGTAGAGGAGGTGGGCCAAGAATCAGGACAACCAAGAATCTGTCATGATAAAGGTCAACATAGCAATATGTTAAATATGATGAATATAAAGACCATTCTATACCAGAGGCTAGGAAAGTGGCCTGGCAATTAGATAAAATACAAGAGGATATAAAGAGGAAATTAAGTTGGAGTAAGTGGATATATAAATGTATAAAAGATACAAGAAAAAGAGCAGGACAAAGAATTGTTGAGTCTAATATGACTTGTAAATCGCTCCAAATTAAAAAGCTAAGCTGAACAGAGCATGAGCAAAAAGAGAAAGAAGAAAGGCTCGACTACTCCCTCCCTCAACTGCCCAACACCCTCGCCAGTGTAGGAGTGTTTCCTGGGGGAGCAGGCGATGTTAATACAGTTATTAAGCCTCTCCACAAAGTCCGCTCCACCTCTCCAACACTCAGCATCAAGGAATTCTCTCTCTCTGCCAGGCAGTGGGTGAGCTCGCATCTTCCACAATGAGATCAAACAGTCCCAAGTAGGCTGGCTCAGGGGAAGCCGGTGATGGAGCTTCCCACTGAGCACTGAGGCCAGGTGAAGCCGAGTAAGTCAAGCCCATGGAGAATCCCAGCAGGCTTTACGGAAAGGGAGGCTTAGATTTCAACCCTGCAATAGCCCCTCCTTCGCTTCCTCTCTCTTTAAAGTCAGCTGACCAAGATTCCCATGCAGCTCTGCTCGCGGCCGGGGATTACAGACATGAAAGGCTTTACCATGCACGTATGCGAGCGCGGATTCTTTATTTTTCTTTTTCTCTTCCCAGCTTCAGGATGCATATGGTTGCAGAGGTTCGTTAGAGGTGAGAAGTATGGGGAGAACAAAGGTGGTAAGGACAGGGAATAGCGCTTGTTGCTGACTTTTTTTTTTTAGGTAAGCCCTCTCTAGGGGAGCTCTAGCTGGTTAGTGTTGCAGGCGACAAGTTTGCAGGTGCACGCCTATAATCACTGCATCCCAGCAAAGCCATAATTCACACAGGAAAGGAAAGGTTTAGCACTGGAGCCGGTAGCCAGAATGAGCATATCTGGGAATGCTTGATGCGAATGAAGCCAAATTAACCAAACAGGACGCAATGTTTAAAGATCATTCTGAGTCTTTTGTCTTCTACCAATTAAACTAAGAAAAGTTGAGAAACAACCAAGAATCTGACATGATAAAGATCAACGTAGCAATGTGTTGAATACAACAAATTTATAGGCCATATTATACCGGAGTCCATTTACCGCTACAGGCCTGTTGGCAGCTATTGTATGAAAGCCAAGTACCCGCCAGTCGCACCAATGATATCAGCTGAGAGGCTCTCTCTGTCTCTGTTAGAGCCCTTCACTATGTTGCTCATTCATTAACTTCCTTCTGATTTGCTCTCAAAAAGAGAAAAAGGGCAATAATCCAGCGGCCAAAATTACGTTAAACTCGATGAAAGGAGATTAATGTTTAAAAATGCCAGCTATCCCAAAGCACCCCCACCCCCCTCTGGCTAAGATCTTTCTCTCTCTTCCTCTGTTTCTCTCCCCCTAACTTCACTCTTGCTTTCCTCTGCAAAGGGTTTCCCACGTATGGCGTGAGGGCAAAGTCGGGCATCCCGCCGTAACAGGGCTGCTGAACATCAAAGCTACAAGCGAAGGAGATGGTAGAGGTGTGCTGCGGCGCTGGACAGCTCCGCTCCAAATAGTTGTCATATTTTCCATTAGTCAGCTTTGCGACTCAATTGGAGACAGATGACAGGAAAGCCTTTTTAACAAAAGAAAATCAACACCTATATTTTATCACCACTAAATTATCAAAAACACTTTCCCCTTCGAGTGCAGCAAGAAACGATTGTGAAAATTATTATTTTCAAATGTCAAACACTAATGCGATAACTTAAAACAGAGGGATACGTAATTATCGGGTACCCCGGGCTTCTCCCACAGTCCAGAAACATGACTGCCTTCATTGGTCTCTCTAAATTACCCTAACAATAACACAGAAAACCTAAATGCCCATACATGTACACCAATCCCTGAAAGTCTAAAAAATGTGAATGCTGTTTTTAAATGCTTTAATAATGCAGTCTGGAGCTATAATACACAGTGCATAAGAGAAAGGAATTAGTAACAACATTGAAGAAACAAAATGAAGAATATTCACTTGTTTTGGTCAGATTTCTTTGCAGAAAGTAGAAACAACAGAGACGTTATTTGATGAATTATTTGGGTTCCGTTTTTTACGGTTGATAATTTGTAAGCTACAAAAACAAAAGAATTTGTAAACAAATTCATCTAAACATTAACAATAAAGGTATATTATTATAAATGACCTCCAAACTGGACTCTTGAACAAAATTTGTCTTCATTTACAGGTGCAACAATACATCCAGCTCACAAGATGAGAGGACACACAATACTCAGTTCATGAGAATGAGATGGGATGAGATCTTAATAATATTTTTGTTAGGACTAAGACTCTTCTTTTCCTGATTTCACAGAGTAATGTAAATCCCAAACTGTTTGATTCTGTAGTCAGTGTAAAATATGTTGGTCCAGGTGTGACTGGTTCATATGTTCAGTTTTTATGCTTGTCTAATTCCTAAGGTCCTAATGCCAAAAAGCTTGCCTTTGTGTTTTCACAAGTAGAATAAAGTTAGGGTTGCATGATATTAAAACATATAAATGCAATATTATTGATAAATATCGGGGTGATGACATCAATTCTCTCCCTCTCTTTTTAGTTACCAGTGTACCTAACCACTCTCCATCAACTTCAGCATCCATCACTGAAATCTTTATCAGGTGTGGGCTGGAAGAGTCCATACAACTTGCCAAATGTATTTGCATGCAAAGTGTAAATGTAGAGAACCTAAATTATATTAGCCTATCAAACATTGTATCCAAGCAGTCTGTTGCAATGACGCTATTGTCCATTTGATCTTAAATTGATTAAAACAGTCAATTGATGATGACTGTGATTCTATAGTACAGCCCAAAGGTTAAATAAATCTCAAACTGTCTTTTAAAGAATCACTGCTCAGTGTGGAATTATTCTGTTCAGATTTGACCACTAAATATTTTAGATTTGGAAATAGAGATGATCCAAAATCAATCCAAAATCAAATCAAAAAAATGAAATAGCGTAGTGCAAGCTAGATGTTAACTTTGATGGCTTTATCTTGGTTTCTTTTTCAGAAAACTGTCTCTGGGTATGAATGTCAGCAACTAGTAGGTCATCAGCTGAACCCAACACCATGGCTCCTGGCAAATAAACATACAGTAATGAGGGCTGTTAAAACAATGAGAGCCTCTCAATTCCTTATAGGAACTGCCAACTGGTGTAATATCTGCTTCATTTAGAAGGGTCCATGTAAGACGCTGTGTCTATTTAAAAATATAGGCTGCTTGATATCAGAGGGCATCCATCTTAAAATACAATGGCTCCATTCATGAGAAACAGAAAGCAGTTGTTTCAGTATTTTCTCACCTCTCTCTTGCTGTGATCAGAGGTGCTCGACTACAAGGCATCTCTTAGTTAACACGACATACAAACATCTCACAAACACTATAACAGGAAACAGGCCATCTGTAGCCAGAGTCCGTCAGTCTCCCTAAAAAAGTATCTATAACGTTGTACCATTAATCACTACCCACCACTATGCTCTTCCTTCTCACCTCCATAGCACTGTTGGTAGTCTATTTCATGCTGGTCCCAGGTGGGTCTTTAAGAGTAAAATGTCAGAGGCTGGGCTGCACTCAGACACTTAATGAATATGAAATGATTTAGGGGGACTGTGGGAAACAGTGGAGAGCGATGTGTGCAGACAGTCATGGCTCCTCTGTCACCGAGTGGGATCAGACTGAGTCACTGAGGGATGGGCCCAGACAAGAGGAAGAGATGACACACAGCATGGATATCCAAAGTTACTCAAGACCAGGCATTGGCTGGTTACTTATATCAAGATATACATCAAGGTTTTAAGAAGTCCTTTATATGAGTTGCCAGAAAAAGAGATGGATTGCAAGTTGTACAGAGCTTTAGAGGTTGCTGGTCAACTGTTTTGGTGTCTTCTACTGCAGGATGTTTGGTACCTGTTTTCGACAACCAACAATATAAGTCGTTTTCTGTATTGTACTTATAGTTTGCCAAAAAATACCTAGTAGAAGGAGGTCACTCAGAATTATGTTGGTATGGCCAGGTGTCATGAACTGCCATATTTCAGATAATTTAACAGGGTTTAATGCAAAGTTTTTAAAAGAAATTACATTTAACTTTTATTTGAGATTTGATCATGTTTATGACCATTTCCATCCATAATCTACAGAAATACTTGAAAACAAGAACATGGATAAGAAATGCTTTGTTTACAGGTAAAAAATGAAAGAAGGGATGAAATGGCAACACATGGGTAGAAAATGGTGGTGTGAATTAACCTGGAGAAGGCAGAAAGTTAACCAACGGATGTTATCCATCCATCCATCTGTCCATTGTACAGCTTATCTGAGATCGGGTCACGGAGCCAACAGGTCCGGTAGGAAAACCCCCAACATCCTTCTCCACAGTGACATCCTCCAGCTAATTCTAGATCTTCCCAGATGTTCCCAAGGCGTTCCCAGGCTAGACCGTATTTATATGTCCTCCAGCGAGTTCTGGGTCTTCCCTGGGATCTCCTCCCAGCGGGACACGCCCAGAAACCCTCCAAAGGGAGACACCCAGGGGGGTTCCTGATCAGGTGCCCGAACCATCTTAACTTTGTGCCTCGCACAGAAGTCCAATAACAAAATACTGCTCAAGTTCAAATTCGGGGAGGCCATTCTTCTGGATCACACTCTTCCAGGCATTGAAGTCCCTCAGGAGCACCCCTGAATCCCCAGATGGAACCCCTTTCAGGAGACCATCAAGAGACTCCAAGAACGCCGGGTAATCTGAAATGCTGCTTGGTGCATAAATACAGACAACAGTCACAACATTCTCTCTTGCAACCTGAAGTCGCAAAGAGGCAAACCTCTCGCTCACCGGAGAAAACAAAATACATAGAGTCAATCAGCGGGGACTTAGAATTATCCCCACACCAGCCCAATGCCTCTTTCTCCCTGGGCAGAGAAATTAAAGAGTCCAACCCCTCTCCAGGAGTGATGTAATATGTCATGTTATATAACTGTAATAACATGCTATAATTTATTTTAGCAGTATTAACAATAAATGTTGCTTACATTTTTAAATAAAAGTAATTACACCATGTTTGTTTTATATTTTAGTGTTGATACTGTAGTAACATGAAACTGCATTATAAATTTACTCAAGGCTAACATACTGTGAAAATGTAATGTCTATTCAAGACATTTTAAAAATGTCCTTTTCCCTGCATGGTCTCTGAGAGCGTTGTAATAATGAAAACGCTCCACACAAGATATTATGGGAAGTAACAAAAAAAGGCTCGAGTTTTTAAACCACAATGAGATCATCTGATTCACTGAGACTCCCTTCTATCCTCGGAGACGGACTACTAGCTTATTAAAAGCACAGCTCTAGCCAAAGGGGGCGTTGTAGCAGAGAATAAACAGGGCTAGGTCTGAGTGATTCAGATGCCTTTTCAGAGCTGGTTTCATGTATTAAACACAAACACGAGCTGAGTATTCTTCTCTTGCTCTTCCATTAACAGAATCGACAGACACGGCAGCAACACGATGTTCTTTTTACAGCAGCAGAACTGCCAGGCTGTTGTATTTTTAGCATACTAACCTCTACCCTATTTTCTTGGCTGTCCCACTCTCAGAATAGAAGCACATTCCACCACAATGTTGTGTGTGAGTACTACATGAGATGTGTACAGTTGTCATCCATGAGATGTTAAAACAGATCCCTAGAGGGAAACGATAAGTGTGTGATTTTGAGAAGCAAAGGGGCTATGCTATGGCCCAGACTGAGTGGTCTGAGAGGGAGGTTCCTTGAAAACTGATGAAACGAGGCAACATACCCAGTGATCACTCTACATATAGCAGCTGTACAGGGGGAAAAAGTGAGAGGGGCATGAAATCTTGTAAAATATGAGAGAAAATTAGGGCAGGCAAGCATTAAAGATTAATCAGGACACCGACCGCCTGTCTCTAGCTTGCCATGCAGACGATGTCACCTCAGAGACAGAAACAGAGGGAAGGAGATAAAGTGCGACAGAGAAAAGAGACACTTTCAGAATGAAAATGCCCTGCAGATGAGTTCTGGTGTGATGAATGTCCGTAGTTTAATACCCCACATGAATTACAGTGTTGGGTGGGGATAAAACATGGAGAACAGGCTGGGGAGTGTGTGTGTGGTGTATGTGTGTTGGTGAACTAGCCATGCAAAGCCTATCTGTAGAAATAAGTAAAGAAGTGATTACAACAGGCCCAGCTCAATTTCTGACAGTTGATGCTTGACTACCCCTGTAGAGCTGAATTGATTTAAATGAAGAAGCTATGAATATTTTATTGGGAGAGCCCCCTCTCTCCCCTTTTTGATCTTCTTCCCACCCATGTATCTGTGGTTCTCTGTGTGTGTGTGTGTGTGTGTTTTACCCGGTGCAGGGGCAGACATCAGGGAGAATGTAATTATTGATAGCGAGATTATGGCCCTATTGTCACAATGTCTGCAATCAGTTGGCTTCTTTAAGCCCCAATGAATCAATGACACTGCCTGGATCATTTCTGTCTGCCTCTGCTTTGTTCATCAAAGAAAGCTTTGTAGAGTACACCAGCTCTTGTTTTGGGATTTAGTGTCAAACCTGGCCCGTGTAAAGTACACGATGACTGATGCCTCCGGCTAATTCTCTCTACAAACAAGCTGAGGCCCATCGGTAAACCTGAGCGGCTGTTGGTTAAAACTATCCAAAGAAGTCCAAATGTCACGAGCGCTCAATAAACACAAAATAGAATAACACACTTGCTACACAGCTTCACAAAGAGGTTAGAAGTCAGATGTAGCATCGTTTTGTGTGTGCCAAAAAGCAAGGTCTACTCGGGCCACACCCATTCATTAAAAAGGGCCTGAAATGACAGGTGCCTTAAAGAGACTTATACACCTCAGTTGCCTTAGTTAACCTTACAAAATGCCAAGTACCCAAGGAGTGCCCAAGGAGTAAACATTAAAGTAACAGAGAATATGAGTACAGAATGAAACTTTATTTTCAATCTGAAGTTAAATGGAGTCTTCTCAATCTTGGATTTTCCAAGATCATAGTTAGAAATAAACATAAATGCCCTCTGAAATCGCTATTTTGACAGGTAAAGTCGCAGAGCAGGCACAACTTTAGGACCCAACATGGCTACTGGACATAAAGAACTGAGTGAAAGTGGATAACATAAAGTACTTACTAGCCTATCTTAAAGGTTTGTTTCTCATTGAACATGTGGTACATATAGTGTTGTACAATCAGGGGTGAAAGTGAGCCGGTACGCTCCGGTACTGCGTACCACTAAAAGATTCCGCGGCGGTACGCAGGACCGGGACGAGGGAAGAACGGCTGTCTGCTATGAAGCCATCATCCAGAACCAGTTACGGCTGCAAAAATTCCCGAGCACACAAAGAAGATCAGATCCGCTACCAATAGGCAGTCTAAAACACGACTTAATCTGTTTATAAATGTAGCTTTTTTCCCCTCATTCCAAATAGTTTCTGAACTGTTCTGCTATGCTGGAGCCTCCATGCTCCTGCTTTGCTTCTCTCCCCTCGGAGCTCGAGGCTGTTGTGAACGGCCAGCCTTTAAAACGAGCACCGCTACGTTTAATGTCTGTCTGCTCGCTGCTAAATACCCCAGTTATAAGCAAAGGGAGAGTAACTAGTTGTGTTTCATGTTATTTTGCTGAATTACAACAACACAGTACAACTCGAAAACACCGCTTATGACCAGACATTTCACATACAGTACACGAGAGCGCATGCGCGCTTACCTCCAAAACAGAACGGTTGCCAAGGAGATCGGTGCGTTCGATTTAATGGACTGGGAGATTTTACACAGGTGGTGCACAGACATAAAAAGCCGCCTCTTGCATTAGGACAGGACGAACAATAAATCACTTACCATCTACAGACTTTTAAATAAAAACCACGAAAACAACCAAACTGTCAAATTTTTAATTTGAATAAAATCAAAGCTTGACCACAATGCAGAGAACAATAACTTCTTTGTTCAAAAGAAAAACGGAAACTGAAGATGAAAGGTTATGCATCAGAAAATGGTTTATCATTGTTTCATACATGGCAGCTCTTTATTCTACATGGTCAAGTGATTCTAAGTTCTGCCTTATACAGACAGCCTACAGTAAAGTATTGATTAGTTTGAGTTTGGACTTTGCTGAGAGAGATAGAGATAGAGATCTCTTAACACACACACACACACATATATATATATAATATATATATATATAATTATATATATATATATATATATATATATATATATATAATATATATATATATATGCCCCAGTGCCTCCCAGGCCCCCCTCTAGCTCCACCCTAAGAACCGGCAAGAATTTGAAACTACTTTCACCCCTGTGTACAATGAATTTGTAAATATGTTGTTTTCATGTTTGAATGCATAAAATCAAGAGAAATGAATTGTTCTGATATTGTATTGCAAAAGACAGGTAGCAACACAACAATTAGCAAATCTCAAAAGCAGAGCTCTAACTCTCAAGACAAATAGTATGCAGCATCAAATTGTTTTCTACCATAGCGCACAAAGATGCTGAGTCAGTCCCCCATTTACAAAGTCATACCCACACATTGCTGCCTTGACCCCTTCCTTTTCCATTCTGTACTTGTAAACAAACTATTTAGTACCAACGTACTTAAACCTTAGAATTTCTGTTTGTTTTTCTTCATAATTAAGTAACAATGAATTCATAAAATAAAAAATATAACCATTTTTTATGTATGTATTTACTGAGAACTATGAATTTCACCATTTCCATTTTCTGATTCCTGCTTATGTCCGCTAAATCCCATAAAAATATGACAGATTATGACCCGGGAACAAACAATAACACCTCTAGACGATGCTGTGCAGGGAGATATTATTTATTGGAATCCTATAATCACATTTCACATCACATAAACTATGAGTAGAATAGTGGAAATGGCGAAACATCCCTGTGGAGATTAGGAATTGACACATGGTAAGCACAAAACGCCTAATGATAGACAACTAACTTTGTACCTGAAAAAGTCTGGTATGAAACAATCAAAACTACAAAGGTACGAAATGGCAAAGAGACGTAATGACCAGTTACTTTTATTTTTATGTTTACAAAAAAAATTATGAGAAACTGACAGGTGCTAGTCATTTTGCCACTGCACTGTTTTGGACCTTTCCAGTTTTGACTGTTTAATACCAGACTTTTTCAGGTATAAAATGGAGCTACAGGATGCTTGGCCCCAGCCAGGTCTCAGTTTGTACCTGCCAGGGCAAAGCTTCATCAAACAGTGGTTTAAAGTTATTTTCTATACTCTACTCATAGTCTACCATAAGGAAATATGGTTGTATGACTAATAAATAATATCTACCTACAGGAGATATTTTGATCTGATCAGGGGTCATAATCAATCTAGGGCTGCAACTAACGATTATTTTGATAATCAATTAATCTGACTTAAATTGCATGGTTTTAATGAATTTGAACCAGGTGAAGCTAAAACTATGCCACTTGAGGATTTCTGGATATAACATATTTATAGACAAAGAAAGTTTTTTAATCTCCAAGGGGACCTGTCATGCAAAATTCACTTTCTTAGCCCTTAAATACAATTTGTTGTATAATTTGGGTCTTGATTGGGATTGTTGAAAAGTTGAATTTAGTTTCTCCAGGTGCTGCATAAATATCTTTATATTTTTTTGGGTCATATTTTTCAGTCGTTTCTGTTTTCTCTATCATCTGTTACATTTTTTTTAACTGTTGCTTCACAGTATTTGCTGCGGAAAAGCTAAATAAGGTCATGGACTTCTGGCTGACCAATTTACTTATTCACCATTTTTATTTCTCGCTACGATCTTGTAGTCCAAGTTCAAGTATGCCACCGCTGCAAGCTGATAAGTCTAAATATTCTGTTGTTGGCTGTTTTACCCACACAGCTATTAAACACCGTCCCCCAGCATCAGAACCTATTCGAAGTTCATGGTTACGTTTTATTTTTCATGGACATTTTCCCACATCACTGGGGAAATTCCTATTTTCCCCACTTCTAGGACAAGTGCCTTCAGCAACGGCAGCAGTATCGAGAAGGATTTGCTGAAAGGCAGTATGGTTATGTCCTTGGGGACATAAGTATACTGTGTGTTTTGAATAGTGTTATACCATTAACAGTTCTGTGTTGTTTTTGCCATTTTTGTCTTGCTTCTGCACCGCTACATAATTGTAACTCTGTTAACAAACTACAGAAATGGCTGAATGGGTTGGAGTGGAGCGCTCTTTGACCTGGAGTGGGGCGGGGTGTGAAGCACCAATAGCATTTAAAGAGGCAGCACCAAAACGAGTTGCTCTCAGATGCACCTCAGAACAGGGGTAAAAGAGCTACAATAACAAGGAATGTAGACCACAACATTGCAGTGCCACTTTATATAGACCACGACTGAATGATTTAAGTGTGAAAAGAAAGGATATATAGAATGGTTTAAGTACTTTATGCAGGTAAAAACTGGTTTGTTTAAAGGTAAAAAATGCAAGTTGGAAGGGACGAAATGGCAAACTGTAGGTTCAACCTGGAGAAGGCGCAAAATGAGTCAGAACCAATTGTATTATTAGATCTCATCACTGAAGATGTTACTGGATGCATTCTTAGAGCTCTGCTGCAAACAGATATATCCAATACTGAATCATTAAAAATACAATGTTAATCAGTAAAAAAAAAAATATATGAAACTACAATCTGCCAACCTTAAAAAATGTCAAACCAAAACACAGGCATTTTTATAATGATGCATTAGTTAGATGGTTTTTAATAGTCTTTGATCAGTAATCAGCAGGTCAAATACATAAAAAGTAATAGTGGGCATGCACAAAATTCCTTTCTTGCTTCTACTAATCTTTGAAAACCGAGTACATAAGGATGCATCACAAAAAAAAGAGTTCTGGTTTTTTTTTAGTTTCCATTTTAAAAATGAGTTTTTGTCACAAAAATTACTGGACAAGAGGCACAAGCTCAGCCAATAAACTCAAAACACTTATCTTAGCATGGACACATTCTCAGATGTATTACGGGTTTTTAGTACGATTTTTATTATGATCTGATAAAGATCACACTAAATCTGTTTAGTTTCCAACCAACCAATAGATGTCTGAGCCGTTTTGACACGAACAGATGATGAGCCCCACGCTCCTCCACCTATGTCCACTGGATGTGCATTAAATTTTTTATTGCATCATAGCAGTAAAGGCATAGAGGAGCGATGCTATTCTCACCCAACCCCCTGTCCCCCTTTGCTATTCCTCGTTTGACCAAAACAATGAGGAATTGAGGGATCAGAGGTCTTTTCCTGGGACAAAACCCCCATCGTCTCCTCTCAGACGAGCTCACATGGTTTGAATCAATGCCGCCGCTAGAGCCGTTTAGTGGATCAGCTCAATAAATACTAGGCTGGCGTTGGATATGTGCTTTGAAAGTGATTTGTCTCCTCTGGTCAGTGGGAAACTAATCTCATCTGACTGTAAAAACAAGCAGCGGCAAAAAATGATAGGGATGGACTCCAACGCTGTCTACATATCCCTTTTGTCATATGTTCCTATAGTCTGGAGATGGGAGGAAATTGGCCCTTAGCAGCCTGTGGACATTTCCTTCTTTTTTTTACACTTCTACAGAACTGAAAGACAACAGAACTCTCCTCCATTAAGGCCTGTCTGAGCTCTGTGTGGTGCAGCTGCTTTGAAGTAAATAACAGGACAGGCTGCTGCTAGTTTTATTGCAGCAGAGAGACTGAAGTGAAGCAGATGTATGGTTGCTGGTTATTGCTTGACCAGAAAAAAAGACTACTCATTTAACACAAACAAAATCACTGATCTGAGTTGGTGTCCGCAACAACTTAAAAGCACTAATAATGGCCATGCAGAAGCCCCGAGATCCTCATTTCTGGGTACATGAGGAGAAGAAGACAAACTTTTATTATTTATTAGAATGAATATTACTATTTAAATCTGAAAAAGTGAACACATACCTTCAACTTTAGGTTTTTCCCTGACTGGAATATTTCTAGTTGAAAGTCATATATATATATACACACACACGGACTTTTACTTTTCAAGCAAAACACATCCTATCTTAATTTAACACTGAGTCAGATCATTAATTGTAAAATGAGTTGCGTTAAAAGCAGAATGAATAAATGATCACAAAAAAGAAAAGGAGGGCAATAAAGTAGTGGTGGCCACAAAATAAAATTCTGCTCAGGGCCTCATTCAACCTCAGGCCGGCTATGATGCCAATAACAAATTGATTGAAAACTACCAGCAGCACTGTCCAGGTTGTGGCAACTGTGCTGCTTCTCAGGAACCATGGCCTGAGGAGTGCAACTCACCAGATTACTGAAGAACCCCGGGGATAACGCAGGCAGCAGAAGTTTGAGCTGATTAAGGCTTACATGGCCTGCAAAACACTGTTTGTATTTAGAGCATATTTAAGGACTGCAAAAGCATGGGATAAAGTGGCTTGGGTCAGAGCAACACTGCCTGGGGTTTTTTGCAGAAGGAGGGAATCAAAAACAATCAACCATGGTGCCTTGTGGTGAGAAAATGGAAAAAGAAAAAAAAAATAGGACAGACAAAGCCTATATACTAATGATATTTGGGACATATATTAAAATGTTATTTAATGGGATAATCAACAAACAGTCAGAGGCCTGTGAATATTTTATCTGCAACATAAGGAAATGGAAAACATTGAAATGATGTACATGTTCACACACACACATAGCTCCAAACCTTTCCTACTGAATGAGTTGAAGCTGCAGGGGAAAAGAGGGGAAAAGAGACACCTACAGTGATTGGAGCCGTTCCAGTGCTGGTTCCTGATGGACGTGCTGTAAGGATGGGGCGCTCCGGGCACCAGTCCCTTTTCTGGGATCAAGCATCCTCTGCTCTGGTTGTAGTAATCCATCATTAAAAACGGGTTCGGGCTGGGATTCAGACCCACAACGTCCACACTCTCGTACATCATACGCGGCTGAGAGACGGCGGCGGGGAGAGGCGATCAAAATACGGAGGAGCAGCGAGCGGCAGCTACACCAGAGCGAGCCGTGCGGAGCTCAGAGGCAGAGCAGCTCAGGGGTGGAAAACGGCATTAAAATGGAGGGGAAAGTCATAAATCCAAACAGCGGGACGATCTGGACATTTGGCATCTTCCTACAGACTGCAAACAAAAACACGGCGCTGGATAAATTAACCTAATTTGATAAGAAGATTTGAAAAAGCAGCCCGCATTGTGTCCGTCGAAGGAGCACCACACACGCTGTACACCAAACCGAGCCAAGGAACTTCAGCAGAATATATCTGTCCTGTCCAGTCCGGTCGTCGTCAGAATCAGAGCAACATCTACGGCTCCGTCCACACAACAAAGAGAAAAGCGGAAAATGAAATTAAATCCCGGACAGAAGAGAAGGCATATATCCGATCGCAGGAACTGTGTCCGGGATGGAGGCGCAGATTCCGCGGAGTTGCCGTCTGTCCTCTGCTGGGTTCCGCTCGGTTGTCCCGTTAGCGCCCGATCCGCCCCGGGTGGACTCCTGTCAGCTCCCACCACTATGACCTGTGCAACACCCGGCGGCTCCCTTCGCTCGCACCGCTGTTACTCAGACATCCAGCTGCACCGCCTCGTTAGTGTTTACAGAGAGAGAGAGAAATTATTCCCAGAGCAAAGCGAGCGGTGATCATATTCTGCAGAAATGTGACAAGGCGCAGCAGCTGAGGGATCTGGCTCCACCTCCACTGGGCTCTGAGGTTTTTTTTCTCCCCTCGGTGTCTTTCATGCAGCGCTCCTCCCACGTTTAACCCTTTCAGGAACGCCACAATAGATCTCCCTGTCTGCAGACAGGGCCTGAATGAGGCTGAGAGGGGCCCTCCCTCTAACCGAGCAGCAGGGGCTTTAAGTAGGAATGTATTTGAGGACATGGCTAAGTTATATAAGCTCAGTAATTAGTCTTTCATATTTTTACACAGGAGTTCATGGATATACTGAAAGCTGCCACAGAATGCATCTCTTCCAGGGTTTTTCCCTGGAAGTTCCTCACTCACAGAAAGGGAACTCCTCCTTCCATCTTCAACCCATATGATTTTTTTCCTCCATCGACCCTAACACTCTGTCCCCCTAATTTGCCTAATGCTATGCTGCTGAACTTTTCCTGAACCCAGAAGAAGAAGGCAGCCTCACCTCCTGGTGACCTACTAGTTGACTCGGATTCGCCTCTCCAGCTTGCTACTATCCCACATTATTCAAGGTTTCCCACCTTGTACACCCTGAGTAACACCAATGCACTTTTTCCTCGAGCACTGCCCATAGAGGCGCCTTGGTTCACACAGCGCCACGCTGAGAAACAAAAGTGGCAAAGTCACCCAGTGGCAGAGACTGCACTTTCTCACAGTTTTCTTACAGCAGGAATAAAGTCCAGGAAGTTGTTTATCCTCTCCTTTTTGAACGAGAGTCGCATCGGACCATCATTACTGAGTAGCATTCCATGCATTAATGCCGAGGCTTGTCATGCAAGCATGCAGCAGTTTCATGCTTAGACTGGATTCTGAGCCAAAACTACCAAAATGCAGGAATAAAACATAACATTCCCCTTTTTAAAGTCAAGCGATGCAAACAGACTACTAACCGGGATGCATTGCCTTACATAAAGATGGACATTTTCTTGGCTTCTAGAAATTGTGAAATGGAAATTTAAAGCATACATTATTAATTAAAAATCCTACGAGACATTTTTAAGTTGATCATGCCTAAAAAGTGACAGGGTCGTCAGATAAACAAAAATCAAATCTTATTGTATCATCTCTCTGATCAGTGAATGAATCCTAAGTACTTCCATACGGTTTTAAAAACAACGCTCTTCCATGTGGATGCTGCTAGAGTGAAACTGAAGAAAACTCTCTGTTAGCTATTTTCAGATGGAGTATTTAAGTCGGAGGAAGCAGAAACGGAGTAAGACGCAATTTTAAATAAGATGCTGAAGACAGTTTTAAAGTATCTGCATACCTCTGTGAAATTGCCTCTGCTCCTAATGCAAATCATTTATGGCTGCAAAAAATATTTTGAATGCCGTTTCTATATCTTTTTTCTGTATTTCTGTTTACTCAGAGAAATCAAGACTAAAAATCAATCAGCCACAAATTTATTGTGCATCTCTACCATAAATAAAATGGTGATTTGAGACTTTCTTTTATCAGTTGGATTGGAGCAAGTATGGCAGAAGGCGTAGCTCCATCAGATGACTGCAGAGCCAGCCAGTAAAGTCACCTTTACTGTCTGACTGAAAACAAGACATCCCGTGTATAGGCATCTCAATGTTGAAGATGGCTTTTCAAAATTGCCTGGATGAACAGAAACTGTTACAGAGTAACCTTTTCAAATATATCAGCTTTATTATGGACATGGACAAAAGGCCGACTGACTCGTAAATGACACCACTGACAGAACAATAGTCCTCCTCCGCTGAGCCTACACCTGAGCCACAGGCCACAGCTGGGTCTGACCAGCCCAGCTTTTAAAAAGGATTATCAGAATGGAGACAAACAGGGGGGAAGAGGCTTTGCCTGCTCCGCCCCAGCTGACTGTGACACTTATTTAATGCAGACCCCACTGTGTTTACCCTGCCTGATAAGAGCTGATGCGCAGACCCAGGCTGTGGTGACCCCTCGCCTGCATTGATAGCCAAACATTCCTTGACAGGATTAGCCCGGTGAGTAATAGCTGTCAGAAAATGCAAATTTTCCAGGCTCTATTTTTTTCTCCGAAGGGGATGGCATTCATCCTCGAGTGATACCCTGTGATTGCAGAGGACAAGCTGACAGATAACAGGCTGTTGATCATTACTTAATTAGGGAGGTAGGTCTTTCTCTACAACCTTTAACAGACATCTCATAGATTACAAATACAGCATTTTCACAATTAATGGCATACCTAGTAAAAATGTGCACAAAATGTTCCCCAAAACCTTAAGAATAATGGTTTATATAAATATGGCACACCCTTACTTGGGATTTTGAAAGCTCTCTGCAAATTTTGACATACTTTTGCTGATAAAAAGGGCCTGTTCTGGTGTAGGACTTTTCAGAATACCCCGGGATAGCTAAGGTGGGGGGTTGTACGCAGAAGGATATCCCACAATGCATTGTAACACAAGCAGGGGTAAATGGAGAAGGTTAGTGTCTTGTTTTTACACCATTAATTTGTCACAAAAAGTCAAAGCAGACCTCAAAACTTCATCTGTAAAGTCAGTTCTTCAAGAATTTGCCTACATTTTAAAATGTTCTCCTGAGTTTTCGGAGCAGCACAGCTCCACACTGGCTACAGGCTTAGTAGGCGGTTGGCGTGTGTTTCCCCACTAACTGCAGCCTGATCTCGGCATGTCACTCTGTCATTTTCCGCGTCCTGCTATCTGTTTTTGGCAGCTGAAATATGGATATAAAGCATTTAGGTGAACAACTGCAAGTACCAGAATATAGAATATGAAAAATTTCTGAAACATTTCTGGACATTTTAATAATATCTATTCCACTGTCTATGCATCTTTCTTTTGCCAACTGATTATCTGTTTTTGGTTTTAATTCCAACAAACATTTTTACTAAAATCTTTTTGTCTCCGTTTGTGTTGTAGATATCTGATATGAGTTTACCTAATGATGATAATAAAAGTAAAACACTGCCAAACGTATTTGTCTGTCTACCTAATATTAATCCATAAGGTCCAATTAGTTGATGGACCCACCGTTTCCAGGATAAGAACTTTATCTATTCTGTAAACATCTTCAATAAGGTTTAGGTGTGTGTTCATAGTCAGATGGGAAACCAGAATTGCTGCCTCTGCTCCAATTCATCCAAAGCTGCTCAAGGAGGTTAAGGTGAGGACTCTGTGCAGACCAGTCAAGTTTCTCCTCACCAAACTTTATACACCTGTAGCCATGGAAGTGGTTGTAACAGCGGACTTAATTGATTTGGTGATGCGACCCAATACTTCTAGGAATATAGTGCAAGTTTGTTAATTAGTGTTTAGTAGTTTTTGTAAATGACGCAGTTGTAAAGCAACAGCTCTGGCCAGATGCAGATTGGTAAGAAATTAAAAGTAAAATAACTATTTAAACTATTCCTGCAAATGGATCCAGAGCAAACTTAGGGAATAATGGAAGGAATTAATCAACTGTGTAACTCCAAAGTCGCTCATCATCTGCTATAATTTGTCAGTTGAGTCAAAAATTATTTATAAGCAAATAGTCTTTCGAAATAAATGACAAGAAAGGTTTTTTTCTTCGTATTCCCATTTTGTCAACTTTATATAGGTCATGTTCTGTTTTGTTGTTCTTAATAAAAACTGAAAAAAAAAATACAAGCTTGTCAGTCGGGCTATGCCTGTTTGGCCTTTGGTTATCAACACCTGCTGGCTTGAAGCTGTAATGCTGTTATCTTCACAATTTCCCCATATGTCACTAGGCTAATTTAAATAAATGTTCTGTGGCCTGTGGTGGAAACAGCACACAAATTACCCCGGATTTCTTTTAGCCGGGTAAAAAAATCCCAGGTATTTAAATCCCGGGATTTTCTGTAGAAAAGGGGCCATTGTGCTTAATCTGGGTCCTCATCCAGCCATGTTTGCTAAGCTTTTTCATTTTTGCACTTTGTAAAAATGTGCACATTTAAGGACGTAGTGATTTCCTGAGTTTTGAAGATCAACACACATGTGGCTTATTTGGATGGTATAATCTCACGTCTCTTGCATTTTAACTATGGCTGAGAAAAATGGTCATATAACCCAGTAGAACCGGATGTCATTGATTACTAATGAAAGAGTCACACTATGACCAACTTAAAAAAAGGTATAAATTAAAAATTTTTTAGTTACATTTATTTTTTGTAGGATTTTTTGGGGGTGTCAATAATTGTGAGGGATTTTGGTAAAAAAAAAATCCTACATGGTGGATTCTTTTTATTCCCAATTTTTTAACATATTCAAATTAAAAGTTTGCAAGTTTATACTCTTTTTAGTGCAAGCTCTTTCTACTACAATAAAATAAAAAGTTATTTTAAGAGCTTTTATGTATGTTTACCAGGGCCAAGTTGGACAGAGTGCGGTAAATGTTAATTCCTAAATAAATTAAAGAAATCCATGATCAGAATTGTAGGAATAAATACACTGAATGTGTGAGTAGCACATCCCAGCTATCTATCTAGTTGACATTGAGTGTGTTGTGAAGTACAGTGCATCCTTGTAAGGCAACTAATCAGTTATTCATTCAGTTTCATGCTATTTTCACATGCGTTCCTTTCACACAACACTTTAAAGTAGTTTTAAGGCATTTTTTTTTGCCTTTTTCCAATATGTGATAGGACCAATACTGTCAGGGGGCGAGGGGGATCAAAGTCGACCAGGCTCTGACCCCTGACTCACCAAGCAAGGTAGTCAGAGTCCCACATCAGCTGAGTTCTACACCAGCAGGCTGGTGAGGGAGTGATGAGATTAACCGCAAAATTGCTACACCAAGTTCATTCAAAATTATCGTTTTAAAAAGAGGAGACTTATGACATAGATTTATTGTGTAGTGCTAGTGCTGATGCTGCAGAACACCAAAAAATGCAGCCGTAATCATGAAACCAAAGAGGCATGGCTTATACTCAATACCACCTGGCTAAACTCTTTATTGTGATTCTCCTGCAAGCTGTCCAAATGCATTCAGGGATTAAAATACAAGCTAAGTTGTCTTTAGGTTATCTGCATCAGATTCTGCAGGACAACGTATATATCCCTTTTAATCTGCCATCCCACTGTATCCTTTCATAATATTGCCATTTTAGACTTTGTGAGTACATTCCAAGGTACATCCCAGTAATGTTTCAAAATAAAGCTCAAGGAAATAAAGGAAAACCGTTTTCTACTGCGTGTCAAAACATGTGTGGGTCATTCAGGCTACAAGAGCGCGCGAGAGACTTTAAGCAGATAAAAGTCTCGCTCTTGGCTGGATGAGTATAACAAAGTTGCTGTTTTTTATCCTTTTCAGCTTTCACCCTTTTCACAAATAGTGCCACAAAACCAAAGGAAGTAGGAGATTTGAGTGGTCTCTCCTCCATCTTCATGAGAAAACGAGGAGGAGAGAAACCATTTAAGTCACAAGAGGTTAAAACCACATTAACACACCAGTCCAGGTGGCTTTACTTGTTTCAAAACCAACATGCACCACACTCCTCGATACATGGAAAAGTACTTTAGCATGGGGAAGAGAGAATGAGATTGTGTCTTGATGTTGTTGCTGAGAGTCGTGTCTCGGATGAGCACCGTCGGGGGCTGCATAAAATTGAGTTAAAATGATATTGAGGCCTGATTTGTGTGGCATTAGGATATAAATACATAGTTATGTAATGAGAAATGGTTTGAGGAATATCAGAAGAGGCTAACACAGCATTCTTGGTGTGAAGTAAAGCTGTAAATGAGTTCTAGGCAAAGAGTAGCAAGGGGAGAGAGAGAGTGGGATTTCAGAGGGGAATTCAAAGAGTTTTATAGGGAGGGCGGGAGAGGAGATTGCTGGGTGGACCTTGAGGGTGTCAAACTATTTTTACAGCCCCCACTCTCTTTCTCGCTTGCTCCAAACAGGGGTGCTAGGAAGCAGTAAAAAGTGCTTCCCCTGCCATTTCTTCCCCAAGGGGATGAGCCGACAGGTTAGAACAAACAATAGGTTGTTCTGTCATTTGGATTAGTGTGCATGATAAAAGGGGGAGGGAAAGCACCTTCTCTGGGAACAGACACTGTGCAGTAAACAGTGTCGGAGCAGACCCTGGTAGAGCTAATCAGTGAGAATTTGACTTGAATGCTCAACAGACTCTGGAGATAATTCATCAACATCTGCAATCAGCTATGGCTTGACCCTCATGTTCCTGCAGTCTGGAGATGTTTTTTTGTTTTTTATTCCTATGCTATGAACACTTAACACACAGTCCACTCCTTATTGGAGTGGACATTCAAATCAAAACACAATCATATTGCCTTAAAGTCATGGAACATGTAGCAGAGATCTGGCTGCCTGAAGACACTTCCCAGGATATAAAAAAAAAAAAAAAACAGATCAGACCTGCCGAATCACTAGGACAACACTCTGCTTGGGTAAAAGCCACCTCCTGACATGATAAGGCCAGACATGTTGGAGTTAGAGTAGCCAGGACCTAATTTTAGAGATCCTGTCTGCCTTAGCGACTACAACACAAACATAGGCGCTGAATGCTACACCGCTACACCTCCCCCCGAGCACTCCTGCACATGTGCCAGCAGATGGCTAATGCCCAGACGATAAAAGAAGTTGGGACAAGCCTCAGCAAAGCTTTCTATCTTTCTTAACTCTTCCCAGTGACCTAATAAAGAAGCACAGCATGCGAAGAATAGAAAAGCCATTGCAATGGGAAGCACTGAGCATGTTCAAAGCATTATCCTGCAATTGTGATGATCACCACCATAATCCCCTCTACCCCCACCCCAATAGACAACTTCCTCATGCCATGATCAGGTCCACACTAAGCATCCAGGTCAAGGTATGGTACTCCAGAGCCAGTGTCTTGCACAGTTTAAAAGCATCCCTGCTCCAACACACACCAATACTTGGTTTTCTGGTCTAATCTGAGAGTGTGAGGCTCTTCAACCTTACCGTCCTCACTGTTCCTTTTAGTGCCCTCAGAGTTTCTGAGCTTGTTTGCACAACTGCTTTGATGCAGCCTGAACAGGCAGCTGTTCTACACGACAGCAAGCCAACAAACAAGATAAATGAGCGTTCTATGTGAGAACGAGCTTTAGTTATTGATTTTTTACAAATAGAGAAAGGTTTTATGAATAACAAAGTGTGTTTTAAAACAATGGTTGACATCAATGGAATGAGATCAAACCTAACTGTAAAGCTTTTTTCATATAAAACCTTTCAAGATATAAAAATTAGTGGGAAAGTGCTTCACAATAAACTGATACAACAGCCCAAGAGCCAACAACAGCTAGATTTAACTTTGTTGTCACTGGTTTTCATCCTCATCCACAGACCAACCAAACAGAGACTAAACCTCAATAGATCTTTTTTTTTAAAGATTTGTTTTGCAGTACTAGTGGCCTTTATTTTGTAATTTTTCTTTGAAAGTAGGTAGACAGGAAATGGGGCAAAGAGAGGGGGAAGAAAAACATTAAGGGTCGCTGTGGCCGGGACTCGAACCAGAGGACAGCTGCGATGAGGGCCAAAGCCTCTCTATACACGGGATGTGCGCTCTACTGCTGCACCATGCCCAGCGATCATTTTTACACACTCAAACTGAATGTGGGCACTCAGTCTGACTAGGCAGAGACGTCAGTCTTTGTGGATTGACTTGGGAAAAAAAGGCACGTCATGCATTATATTGTATATAAGCTCCTAATCATAGCTTATACTTATTTCACAAGAGGAAGTCACATGTCTACAGAACACAGACGTCACTTTGACCATAAATATTGTGAAATTACATTATTGCGAGATCTTTTTACACCCCCAGTAGAACCTAGGATTTTGGAGATCTGAAATTGGTGCTTTCCTGTCCTCTCCCTATCAGTCAGTCTAGGTGGCTACATGCATTTTTGGGAAAGCACCCCCCCGGCTATCTTTATCCCTTTAATGTTTTTCCAAAGGCAGATTCCAGCAATTAGGGTACAGGCCTATATCTGCCCATAAAGTCTTTTATTCTTTAGCTGAGCTCTATGGCAGCCCTAACCTGGTTTTCCCAATTTTTATGGGGACCTTCACTATATCACTGGAGGGAGGACAAAGCTGTACACCATCAGTGTTTACCAAAGTATGGCCCTGCTCATAAATCCATCGTGGCCAGCAGCATTCTGGAAATAGCTTGGCTTAGCGACAGGAGACAGAGAAAGAGGGCGGAGGAGACTTAGCGTATCGCATACCTTGTACTCGTCCATTCTCTCCAGCCTTGAATTAGAGAGCCCATCTCCTCAATGATCATTAAGACCATGTCCCTTTGAAAAGAGTCCATCACTCAGCAAATCAAGAGAAAATTGCAATGGTTGTTACCCTGGAGGAAGGATATCTTGATATAAGTCATTCTAGACTTGGAGTGGCCCCCATTAGCTGTCGGTAACTGGAAGACGTGTAGTACATACAGAAGAACATTAAGTTCATTTTATTAAAAAATACAAAAAGGATTAGGAATAAAATGGTTTGAAAAGGAAATAGGAGTTTAGAACAGTAAGACGTCATAACTTATTTTTTCCTGTTTGCATTTACAGCATAGACAGAAACAATAATGTGATGAAACAGCTAAATGCTGGTTTGAATCTGTTTTAATGACTGTTTAGACTTTTATATATTGTTTGTAATGTAGTTTCCTTTAACTATTGTATTTGTATTTATTCTTCTTATTGGCAATATTTGTATAGTTATGTCCATTTAGACTTTGTTTTGTCATAATGTAATCTTTCTGTTGTTTTTAGTG